>QGOB01001022.1:0-10510 GCA_003313055.1 Termitomyces sp. MG145 | reverse complement strand
CATAAGGAAAGATGATCAAAAGAGGAAATGTGGTTGCCACTGGAATGAATGGGATGGATCAATAATGATCAAAGGAAGATCAGGAAACATAGGGAACAAAGTAGGAAGACTTAGGAAGAGCTGGGGAAAGCTCTGGGTTCAGGAGAGTATTTGGTATGTCAGAACAAGGTGAACTATCAGATACTCTAGAGGACAGAAGGAAAAGGGCTGGCTCAGGAAAAGTCAGGACATTGGACCACATAGAAATATGAATGTTAGGAAGAAGGGTATCGGATGAATATGTTCCTAGTATGTTTCAAACAGCTGGAACAAGTACATTCATGTCCTTCCAAGACACATGAATGTTTTCCTGGAAGTAGAAGAACTCCGGAATATGGTGACTCTAGGACTTGTCAGGCAAGCCCCAGAAGCATCAGAAGTCATGGAATATGAAGGGATAGGTGGAAGGGACAGAATATTAGGTCTTGAGGCAGCAGGAGGGACCGATGTTATTGTTCCCTCCTCAGAACATGAATGTTTCATGGAAACAGTGAAACTCCGGAGATTCTTCATGAGTCTATCATGTTCTATGCAGGAAAGGGTTATCAATTAACTTATCGGTAACGGAACATGGCGGATGGACGGAAAATAGGCAATGTTTCAAGGGAATTCAATGGAAAAGGGATATAGTAATCTACTTATAGAATTCTCAAGTCACATAAAAAGATGGTCTGTGCACCCATTAGAACAGTATAAATAGAGTAGAAATAGGTTAGAATCGAGAGGCAATTAGTGGATAAAGGCTCGGTGGTTCCCAGGGAGTGAATCACTTAGGCTGGATTTCATTGAGAAACCTCTACCTTAGTTTTCAGACTTATAGTCAGGAAACTACTTACATAAATTTAAATACAAAAAACTCGTCGCATTAGAACGGTTTAGTGTGATTTACTACCAAGCCCCAGAACTACAGTATCTTGCTTTAGCCAAGTACTACATCTGGAGCCCACCGCGAGGGGCTTTGGTTCAGTAAATTACGTTGAAACGTTTGTTGTAAAGACTTCGTTCACGGAGGACTTGCAACACCCAATAAAAATCAATATATCGTTTGCACCAACTGGGTCATCACCTGGGAGGCTTAAAACGACGCAACCAAGAAAATCCACCGTGTTCAAGGCAACTAGAACACGTGGTAAAACTACAACTACCAACATACCAGTCGTTGACAACCCGGAACGTTTGCTCCGCGGACGGCAAAGACTACCAACCCAAAACACAACCCAGCCAATTGTCGTCATGCCAGCTGAGCCTGTCAGGCAAAAGCTGCCGTTGTCAACAAGCAGGGATGCACCGAAGTTTGTCTATATGCAGCCTATGGAGGTACAACAATTCCTTCGAAAGATGGAAAGTCTCTTCAAAGCAGCAGGGATAAACGACGACAAGGAGCGTAAAGAGCGAGTAACGGAGTATGTGGATGTGGAGACAGATAGCAAATGGAGGGGATTAGACAGCTTTAGTGATGGGTCAACATGGGAGGCGTTTGTTAACGATGTGCAGGATGCTTACCCGGAAGCAATCTCCAACATGGGGAGCGTTGCTGTTCTGGATAAGATCTGCCGTGAACATGCGAGGTTAGGACAAAATGATGCGGAGGAAATCCATGCATTGATTAGAAAGTTCAGAGCGGAGGCTAAGAAGTTAAAGGATGTATTAGGCAACGGAGCCTTAGTAGAAAAATTTACTAAGTGTTTCACGCCAACATTCTGTGAACTTATCTTAGCTCAAGCATTACAAAAATATGGACATTACAATGATGCAGGGAGAAAAAGACATAAGGATGATCGCTATGATTTGAAAGAACTATTCAATGTAGTGACCATTCTTGTGGATGATGGAACAGTAGTAAGGGAGAGGAGTGTAGAAAAGGAGAAGGTGCCGGGGGTCATCAAAGTTAAAGCAGAACCTAATGCTGAAACTGAAGATAGACTGGCCAACTTGCAGGATGGAGTAGTGGCTTTAGGCAGAGAGTTGGGCAGCTTGAGGAGCTTCATGCAGACCATGAGCAACGACCTCAAGACTGCTAGTCAGTTTGTCAATACAAATAGAGGGAATGGTGTGTCAATAGGTCCAGTCACCTACCCTTCACAATTGTCTGGAGGGGGGTCAACACAGGTCAATTGCTATCACTGTTGGGAGCTGGGTCATCGTACCAATGATTGTGAATACTTGAAGAAGCAGGTTAGTGAGGGTAAGCTCATCATGTTAGATGGTAGACCACGGTTGCCATCTGGTGAGCTCATCCCATGCAATCCTCCAAATGTACCGCCCAAAGACAGGATCAACACTATGACTGATCCTAAAGCAGCAGCATTCTATGGATGGATTGAAGAACCTGTGGAACCAGCCCCAGTATTTGCAACATATGTAAATCAGACAGAAGAAAATAAAACACAGGAGTTGGAGAAGAAGATAGATGTGTTGCAGAACTTAGTAGCCAGTCTGGTAATGACAAGGAGTGGTGCTAAGGGAGAAGTAGGACAGAAAGGACAGGAGGGTTTTTAGAGAACTCAATGAGGGCAGCAAGAGGGGAAAAGAAGGTACCCGGGATAATAGATGTACCCTTGTTGCTGGAGAGTAGAGTTAAAAACCCAGTTGTTGGAGAGAATAGAGTTGAGAAGGGGACGTTACCATTTGAGCAGGTACCTGCCTTGAATGGTGACAAAGTAGTCAGTTTTGAAGCGGACAAAAAGGGAAGTTATGAGCCTAGAAGTTGGCAGAGAAAAGAGGAAGTCATAGTCAACAAAATCATGGATACAGATGTGATGATTTCTACCAAAGAACTGCTGAAGTTACCTAATGTAAGGGACGCTTTAGAAAGGTCTTGGGGAAAGACACCATCTAAATGGCCATCTGCCAAAGTATTCACACAAGAAAAAGGTTGTCAGCAGAGGACAGGTGTAATTCACAAAGTCAATGTGGATGAACTTCCTGGCCCTAAGTATCATATTGCTAGAGATGAAGAGGAAGGAGTACCCATTGGGGCAGTAGTACATGAGGATTGTGTGGCAACATACCTTGATCAGTTACCACCTGGTGACAAACCCATCATGGTATATGTGGCACGCGATCTGCAGGTACTAAGGTCACTGTTTCCAGTGGTCAATGAACAAGCTAAGGTGGAGACAATACTGGACAGTGGGTCACAGATTGTTTGCATGTCATTAGAGAAGGCATTGGTTCTGGGGTTGACATGGGATCCAGACATACGGTTACGCATGGAAAGTGCTAATCAACAAGTCAATGAGTCCTTGGGGTTGGCCAAGAATGTACCATTCAAGTTTGCAGAAGGGTTCACAATATACTTGCAGGTACACATATTTGAGCGTCCTGCTTATACAGTATTATTGGGGAGACCTTTTGACACATTGACTGAGAGCAATGTACAAAACTTAAAAGATGGTAGTGCCATTATCACCATACGTGATCCTAACTCTGGGAAGCGTACAGCATTGCCAACTTATAAAAGAGGGAAGGTGCCTAAACCAGTAGTAGAAGAGGAGGAAAAAGCAAAAGCCTTGATGAGTTGATCCAGGATCAAGGAGAGGCAACCATATTAATTAAAGGAAGTCTAGAGGAAGGTTTCTGGGTAGCAGGGTATGCAGTCAAAGAAAGGAGTTTTGAACAAGAAGAACTTTGTGATGCATATCTAATGGCTTACCAGGCAACACAGCGTGGAGGAGAAAGGACTGGAGAATTACTGTCTGCCTACTTAAATAGGGAGATAGGATATTTACCAGAAGAATTAGAAAAGACAGATGTGGTTGAGGTCTTTGGGAAATATAAGCCAGTAGATAGGAAGGTGAGACCAGTGTTGGGCACAACTCCTGAGGAGTTTAGGATAGAAAGGAACATCAAAGGTGATCCTTTAGCAGAAATGCCTAAACTAAACACTCAACCCCCAGAGTTTGTACCAACTGGTCGCTATACTGAGGAGGCTAAGGAAGTCATTGAGAAAGCACATAGTGGTGATTTCTTGTGGCCAGAAGAGAGGAAGTTAGTACATCATTTGATGATGCTCCAGAATGAAGCATTTGCATGGAATGATAGTCAGAAGGGGAAGTTTAAGGAAGAGTATTTTCCACCAGTGATCATGCCTGTGGTGGCACACCAACCCTGGGTATTGAAAAATCAACCTATTCCACCTGGGAAATATGCAGACTTATGTGCTGAAATCAAAAGGAAGATAGCTGCAGGAGTTTATGAAAGATCAAACTCTTCCTATCGTTCCCAATGGTTTGCAGTACTTAAGAAAGATGGAAAAAGCTTGAGGATAGTACACAGCTTGGAACCCCTCAACAAGGTTACCATTGCTCATTCTGGAGTACCTCCAGCAACGGATGAGTTGGCCAACCATTTTGCAGGGAGAGCTTGTGGAGGGATGTGTGATCTGTATGTGGGATATGATGAACGTACCTTGGCCTCTAAGTCAAGGGACTATACCACCTTCCAGACACCCTATGGGGCTCTGAGGCCGGTTACCTTACCAATGGGGTGGACAAACTCTGTACCAATATTTCATGACGATGTCACATACATCTTACAAGATGAGATACCAGAGTTTACCCAACCATATATTGATGATGTACCTATAAGGGGACCAGCTACACGATATGAGATAGAAGGAGGAGGGTATGAGACCATTGCTGAGAATAGTGGTATAAGGCAGTTTGTGTGGGAACACATGAACAATGTGAACAGGATAGTCCAGCATATTAAGTATGCTGGAGGTACCTTCTCAGGAACCAAGTCTGTCCTATGTGCAGATGAGATCACAGTAGTAGGGCACCTCTGTACCTATCAGGGGAGGAAGCCTGAGACAAAGCGGTATGTGGTGATCATGGGTTGGGGAGATTGCAGGAACTTGACAGAAGTAAGAGGGTTCTTGGGCACATGTGGTACCTTTCGCATGTTTATTAAAGACTATGCAAAGATATCCGAACCACTGAACAGGTTAACCAAGAAGGAGGTACCTTTTATGTGGGAAGAGGAACAGAAGATGGCTATGAAAGAGATGAAGAAGCAACTAGCAAAATGTACAGCATTGAGGCCTATAGATTACGACTCTGAAGGAGCAGTAATTCTAGTGGTTGATACTTCTTGGATGGCAGTAGGATTTGGGATTTTCCAAGAAGATCCTGAAGACTCTAGGAAGGGAACTTGTGCACGTTTAGGGTCGATCACCTTGAATGATAGAGAGGCACAATTCTCACAGCTAAAAAGAGAGTTGTACGGGTTGTTAAGGGCATTGCAAGCTAGTAGATACTGGTTGCTAGGATGCAGGAAACTGGTTGTGGAGACAGATGCCAAGTACCTGAAGGGTATGTTAAGCAACCCAGGTATAGGTCCCAATGCCACAATTATGCGGTGGGTAGAAGAGGTACTGATGTACCATTTTACTTTGTGCCATGTGCCAGGAAAAACCTTCAGTATGGATGGGTTGTCCAGAAGAGTGAAGCAGCCTGATGATGAGGAGTATGGAGACGTCAACTCTGACCTAGTAGACAATCCCAAGAACATGGGATTTGAGTATCCTGACCAACTCAACAATGAGGAGGGATGGCAGGCTCAATTACCACTGGACTTCAGAGAGTTTGCAGAAGAGATTGATACAAGAGGAGGATATTTGGTGGCACAAAGTATAGAAGACTTTGATAAAGAGTTATGACAAGCAAGGGAGAGGGAGGAGGAATTGAGAAAGGCAGTGGCCCAGCAGGAACAAAGAGGAGAGGTAAGGCTAGATCCAGTAGCGGTACTAGCTTTATCCACTCCTTTGCTACCTAAAGACAACACAAGTGAAGACTATCAGGAGGAGAGAAGGACAGAGAAGGCTAGAAAGATGGATGAGTTATTAGGGCCAGTCCAGACTTGGCTACGCCAACCTGGAGTACCACCCTCTGACTTATTAGGCTGGAAATGGGAGCAGTTTCTGAGATATGCCAGGCAGTTTTACTTTGATCTCAAGGGAAGACTGTATAGGAGGCAAGAACATGGAAAACATGCACTAGTAGTAGCAAAAGGCAGGAGGATGTACATGTTGCAAGCAGCACATGATGCCTTGGGACATAGAGGAGCCTTTGCAACTAAGGCGCTCATTGAGGAGAGGTTTTGGTGGCCTGACCTTGAAGGGGATGTCAAGTGGTATGTTGAAACTTGTCATACATGTCAAGTATGACAGAAAACTGTGATATTCAGAGAGCCTACAGTATCCTATACACCAAGTATATTTGAAAAGATACATCTGGATACTATGCACATGACGCCTGCCTCTAATGGGTGTAAGTACATTGTGCATGGAAGATGTGCTCTATCTACTTGGTGTCAGGTCCCACTGATGACAGGGGCTCAGCTACACTGGCGAGTCCTTACTAGGCGAGCTCGGGAGGCTAAGTATGGGTCCGGGGCTTTGCGGAAGCTCCGGGTACAGCTACAAGTGGTCTGGGGGAAGTCCGGATGCTCCGGGGTACAAGTAGTGCCGCGCGCAAAGTAGAAAGTGCTCCGGGTAAGGGAGCACGGGAGCAGGGGGTTGGGTAGGGGCGTAACAAAAGGGGAGGTGGGTAGCGAAGGGGAGTGGTACAGATCGGGGTGGGAGTAGGTTTGGAACAGGGGAGTAGGTACAGAGTGGGCGGGGTGGGTTGGTTGGGAGACCGGGGTGAAGAGAGAAAGAGATGCAGATGATAAGTAAAGAAAAGGAGAGGAGAAACAGAGAGGAGAAATGAGTCACGGAACGGAACGAGGCATGGAGATGGGAGACGAGAGACGAGAGACGAGAGACTAGAGACGAGAGAGAGAGAGACAAGAGAATAGATTGAAATTGAGATAGAGACAGAGACGGAGACAGAGACACGGAAATACGGAGAACTACGGTTAATATCAAGACTACTTCACTCGTATGCTATCCTAAGGTTTATGTACTACCCTTCCGCTAAGTCCCGGGTAGGATTCTAGCTGGGACCGGGACATCTGATTCCTCTGGCTAAGTCCCCGGACTGGCTCCCAGCCCCAGGGTCGTGATAGTGGTCGGGCGTGCTGGTGCGGGTTACAGCGGGCTTGTGTCGGGCGGGTCAGCGGTCATGCTGTGCAATGGTGGCGCCCCTCGGCGCCACAGAAGCAGGTGGCATTGTGACATGCCGACAGTTTGCGGGAGGAATGTTGCAGAACATTATGTGATGGCCGGGATGCTGGGGGTCCGGGTGTGTCCGGTGACAGGGAAGCCTTGGGGTGATGTGTTGGCCGAGATGCCGGGGTTTGGTGATGGCTGGGGATCTGTTCAGAGATGGCTGCGGGTGTTGCCGGTGCAGCGTTGGGAGGTTGTTGGCGGTTCCGGAGGTGCGCGAGGGGTGCGGGGGAGGTGTGTGTCGGGGCTGGGGCAGCGTGTGGGGGTCCGGAGATGGCGGGGTCGTGACATTACCCCCCCTTCGGCGTCGAGACCCTTCAAGACGGGGGCCATGGTGGCGGTGTCGTGGGAATTTGAACCTGAAGTTAGTGCTGGCACAGAAGCCCTTGGAATTGAAGTCGAAGTCGTATGGCGGTCGTCCGGGGCATCCTCTGGAGGGGAATAAAAAGGGAGGAGCTCACCCAGGTTGGTTCCTCATTCTTCTCATGTCTTCTCCGGGTTTGTCCTCAGGCTCTCCCACTTCCCCTGCATCGGACGATAATCGCGTTGAGTCCTGGGAGCGGTACGAGGCGCACCAGGCCCCACACAATCTGCGCCGGCAAGAATGGGAGCTGTCAGCTCTGCTCTGACAACGTAAGTAGAGTACTCCTGCAGTGTTCCCGGGGCTGACAGTGGGTCAGAGGCGTCGCTGCAGACTCCCGGGGCTGGCCCCTCTTGGCAGGTCCCATTGCAGATGGCAGTGTCGCAGCCGGCTCCCCGAATGATCCAAGCACTGTCCCCCCATCCTCAAGTTCCTCAGGAGATCGCGACACTGGAGCAGGTGGCGGAGGCACTGGCCCGGGTCTGGGGGCTCCCAACCCTGTCGTGGTGTCAGGAGCGTAGTCTGGTAGGTGGCTCCCCTGCTGCGGGTTTTAGATACTGATCCGCGGTCCTCCTAGTGCGTTTACTGTGTTCGGCGGGGGGGCCCCTGCGAGTTCGTGGCCCCGGAGGCAGGATCGCAGCAGGATTCCTTGGTGTGCAAAGCCTGCTGGGCCCACCATGAGGGGTGTTTGGTGTCGCGGCTTTGGAAGGCGACGTGCATGGCGGAGGAGCAGGGGTGGGGCATGGAATGGGTTCTGGCCCAGATGGCAGCGGCCCCAGGGGCGAGGTCCGGGTGCACGCGAGGGGTCCGTCGGGAGTCCAGGGGGAGCGGTGTGAGGGCTGGGGTCGGGGTTGCAGTGAAGGTGGGGCCGCCTCGGGGGGCACGGAGGCTGTCGGGCATGGGCCTTGGAAAGTGGCGGGCGTCCACCCCGTCTGGTCAGCTCCCCAAGCGTCCCCGAAGGTCCTTGTCTGTCAAGGGGGGCCCCCCCGGAGCGCACGTATATTCTCCGCACATGGGGAGGCTCCTGGGCCCTGTGTCCCCGGTGGTTCGTGAGGCCCCAGCGGCGGAGGTGGTGATGCGCCAGCGGGCGCAGGCTCTGGTGGAGGAGATTTCCCGGAGGGACGCTGAGTTGTGGGAGGTCCAGAGGGAGCGCGACGAGGCGAGGCGGGAGCTAGTCAACCGGACAATTATGGAGTCGGAGGAGCTGCGGGCGGAGTTACAGAGGGCGCAGGGAGAACTGGACAAGCACACATTTGAATGCTCGAGGACGCCATGGCCGTTTCCTGGGTGCGCTCCGCGATTTCTTCGTTCTGGCCCAAGGCGCTGGGGAGGCAGACCGCGGAGGTGGGCGCCCTTCAGGCGGAGAGAGAGGTGGCGATCCAGAGGCGGGATTGGGCCTTGTGGGAGGCGGCCGCGGGGCGGGGTGAGGCAATGCGTAAGCAGTTCCCTACTCTGGTGACATCGCTAAATGACCTGGGATGTTTTAGGCTGGGCATGGGAGCACTGACTCCTGCTTGACGCATCTTCCGCGGCGTTCGTGTCCCTCCAAGCGGGCCTATCCCATTCGCAGTGGTATGGCGCAGCTGGATAGGGTGTTGACGGGGCATTGCAGGCGGAATGCAGTGGCCCCCGGGACTTGGTTGGAGGTTGCGGTGGATGCCGGTGAGCCGCTGCCCTGGCAGGAGGATCATTTGGCGACGGTGTCGGCGCAGCTGGAGGCGGCAATGTTGGTGGGGGAAATGGCGGCGCCGGAGGAGAGTCGGAGCGTTGGGGAGGAGGTCGAGTGAGTGGCGGGGGTGGAGTTTCTTGTTCGTCTTGTCTCCGGGTGCCCGCGTCTTATAATGTAATTCTAGCCTCTGTAAATATGTGTTACCACTGTCTTCCTTTTTTGTAGCTGGTCCGGAATATAGTTCCTTTTTGTTAGGTGCAGTTTCAGTAAGTTTTATGGGGGGGAGAGCAAGGAACACATAGGGGTATGGGGTACTGGCGGGAGTTGAATCCCTGGTGAATCCAGAGGCGGGGGTTAGGCCCACTACTGCCGTCTGTAGGGCCTAGTCCCAGGGGTCCCGGGGCTTGTTGGGGTACTGCCGGTGGAAGTCCCGGAGTGCCAGAGGAGCTCCGGAGAGGTTCTCGCGGGGTTCCCAAGTGTCGTCCTCGGGGCCATAACCTTTCCAATGCACGAGGTAGAGGATCCGATTGTGGACTTGCTGGGAGTCGAGGATTTGTTTGACTTCGTATCGGTCGTCACCTTCAAGTTTGATTGGCAGAGGTCGCTCGGGTCACTGGCCGGGGAAGGGGTTCGGGGCGTACTTTTCCAGGAGGCGGACATGGAATACCGGGTGGAGTCTCTTGAGGGTCGGGGGTAGGTCGAGTCGGTAGGCGTGCGTTGAGACTTTCCGGAGGATCTTGAAGGGTCCGAAGCGCTTGTGGTCGAATTTTGGGGAGGGTCGGCGGGTTTTGATGTTGCGTCGGTTGAGCCATACGAGAGTTCCGGGGGCCCAGTCGGGGGTGGATTCGCGGCAGGGGTCGGCGTGCTTGGAGTAGGCTTTGTTGGCGGTGTCAATTTCTTCCCAGAGGAATTTGTGGAGGGACCGGAGGTCTTGTGCGACTTCATGGGCAACGTGTGAGGGTATGTTGTCGAGGGAGAGGGTGAGCCAGGGGTGGTAGCCCTTATTGGCATAGAAGGGGGAAACTCCGGTGGCAGAGTGGGGGGTGTTGTTATATGTGAACTCAGCCAGGGGCAGGTCGTGCCGCCAATCGTCCTGCTGGTAGTTGACATAGAGGCAGAGGTACTGCTCCAGGGTTTGGTGCATGCGCTCGGTCTGTCCGTCAGTCTCCGGGTGGTAGGCGGTGGATAGATTGGTTTTGACTTCCAGGGCTTTACACAGAGACTGCCAGAACCGGGAGATGAAGAGGGGGCCGCGGTCGGAGATGATGTCATCGGGGAGTCCATGCTTGGAGAACACGTGTTCGAGGAAGATCCGGGCGAACTCCGGGGC
>QGOB01001021.1:0-15879 GCA_003313055.1 Termitomyces sp. MG145 | reverse complement strand
GGACTTAGCGGAAGGGTAGTACATAAACCATAGGATAGCATACAATTGGGGTAGTCTTGATATTAACCGTAGTTCTCTGTATTTCCGTGTCTCTGTCTCTGTCTCTATCTCAATCTCAATCTATTCTCTTGCCTCTCTCTCTCTCGTCTCATCTCTTGTCTCTCATCTCTCGTCTCCGTGCCTCGTTCCGTTCCATGACTCATTTCTCCCTTCCGTTTCTCTTCCCGTTTCTTTACCCATCTCCCCTGCTCCCGTGCTCCCTTACCTGGAGCACTTTCTACTCCGCGCATGGCACCACTCGTACCCCAGAGCATCCGGACTTCCCCCGGACCACTCGTAGCTGTACCCGGAGCTTCCGCAAAGCCCCGGACCCGTACTGAGCCTCCCGAGCTCGCCTAGTAAGGACTCGCCAGTGTAGCTGAGCCCCCGTCGTCAGCGGGACCTGACAGCGCCCCTAAGAGCATCCAGGGCCTGTATACACTTTCTCCAGCGCTTTTCCAGTCTGTTTGGCCTTGCCACCATCCAGTGCATAGAGACGCTGCACCCTAGAGGGGGGGTGATGTAAGGGGACAACCCCTAGAGACCATCCTTTCCTTTTCCTATTCTTTTTCCCTTTTCTTTTCCCTTCTATTTCCTTCTAGATACTATCTGTACATATTGTGTCTGCATTTCTGATCACCTGACCTTGCTCTCAAGGTCATCTGATCCCTTCCTGGTCATCTGACTTCTCCAGACCACCTGACATTGCCAGAGTCACCTGATGGTCATTACCAATCCATTCTCTGGCCATGTCCGAGTTTTTATCTTTTTATTCCCACAGTATTTTTCCAGTGGCTTCTGTGTATTATATAGTTGATTCCCACGCTTCTGGGGCCCCAGAAGCGTCCACAGCCTGGCATAGGGATTCCTCAGACTTATTCTCTTTGGATATCCCTCTGCCAGGTGAGTAGCTAGCTCCTGTACACTGTAGCCACTTGCTAATACATCTTTGGATATCCCTCTGCCAGCTGTGTGACTTCCACAGCTCTCTGAGGTCGCCCTTACACCGACTACTACCACGACCACGGGGCTGGGAGCCAGTACCGAGACTTAGCTGGAGGAATCAGATGCCTTGGTCCTGGTGATACGCCCCGGTCAGCGCTGGCTGCCCCACACCAACAAGTCGAACCAAGCACGTGACCTCAGCACATGACCGCTACCGACCGACCACTAACAACACCAACTGCTACCGACCTTTTCCTTAATGACTCAGCTGACCTTGCGACAATCCAGGCCCCTCTCTACGGCCCCGGACATGCATTATCACATGCATCCGCTACGCTTACTATCTCTTACCAGTTTCCCCTTTTATCGCCTTACTCGCGACACGCATTATCACACTATCACATGCATCTGCTACGCTTACTACCTATTACCAGTTTCCCCTTTTATCTATCACCCTACATACCTATAAATACTGCCCTGTCAGTAGCTACAAATCATCAAATTGTGCCAGAGTCCAGTCCCTACTTCAGACTACGCTTAAGATCTCGTTCACGCTCCAGCTTCGTTAACGGCTGATTTGGGATTACCCAGTCCAGTCTACTTTGCCCCTCGTGCTTAACCTGACAGTATTGTTGGACTAGCACTTGTCGCCTTCGTTAAGCACCATATGGGTTGCACTCGCTCCACTTTCGTTAAGCACCATACGGGTGCCCTTGTTTCACCTTCGTTAAATGCTAGCGCTTACGGCTAGCGGCTCGTATATTCCCGTTAACTCTTCCACTATTCCTTAACGACCTTTTGGGTCTTTGACAGATTTCTCCCTTAGCGACGGTTCGGCGCAGACACTAGCGGCCGCACCATTATCTCTTACCGCTCTCTCACACTTCCTTACCAACTCCGACCACTCATCTCCTTACCGGGTTTCTGGGACTTTGCTTGACTCCTCTCACACACACGTAACGCTACTGCTTGCTAGCTATCCCTATCTAGCTGGTCTTGTTGGTTGTTTCCTGCATGGCAGCTAGGCGGCAAGTCAGCGCATCATTTTGGAGCCCACCGTGAGGGGTTCTATAGCAAAATTCCACCGGAAACTCGCCTCCAGGCCAAAAACCGCTTACGTCTCGTTACCGAAGCTTTGCTCCCCGTTATCCCTTTTGACATTCCCCCACCTTCGCCGTTAACACCCTTAACGACTCCGCCTCATAACCTTGAAGAGGAACTCGCTACCGCTAGGGAACTTCTCGACGTTACCAAACTCTTAGAGAACTTCCCAGGCCATCACATCGACAACTTCCTCGATGCACCGCTACCACCGTTATCCCCGGACCCTTATTCCCCAGTTCAATCCTCTACGCCCTTACCGACACCCGTTAACCCTACCGCCATGGGTGACGCCCGCCTTTCCCGCCATATGCCCCCTCGTAACGACTCTACCTCACCTAAATGGGACGAGAGTTGCCCCCGAGAGCTTACCCAGTATTTCTGCGAGCTCAAATATCTCTTAGTGGACTGCGCCGTTAACGACGATAACCAGAAAAAGGAATACGCCGCTCGGTATATATCATATGACACTGCGGAGACCTGGCTTGGCTTGCCAGAGTTTAGCGACCATACCTACGCCGAGTGGAAAGTAGCGGTCTTTCGTTTATATCCTGGCGCTGAAGAATCTGCCCGTTACACTCTTCAGGATCTCGAGCAACTTGTAAACCAGACTTTCTTGACCGGTATCTCTACTCTTGGACACTTCTCGGACTACTATAGGGACTTCCAGTGCCTGGCGCGTTGGCTCCTGGCCAAAGGCAAGATCTGCCGGAATGAGGAACGCCGTCTGTTCCAGCAAGGCATACCGACTTCGTTATGGTCCAAACTCATCCGCCGTTTAGAAATCACCCTTCCCGACCATCACCCGGAGGACCCCTATGAGGTCGAACAAGTCTTTGAAGCTGCCAAATGGGTTC
Source organism: Termitomyces sp. MG145 (assembly GCA_003313055.1). NCBI lineage: Eukaryota > Fungi > Basidiomycota > Agaricomycetes > Agaricales > Lyophyllaceae > Termitomyces > Termitomyces sp. MG145. Next base: position 12,937 of record QGOB01001021.1, on the reverse strand, counting down.
TGAAGGGTACCGACACTGCCACGACTTCGAAGAAACCGACGACCGCTAACGCTAAGACTCCCACCGTTAACACCCCCGCCCCTGTACCAACCACTATCATTAAAAAGGAACCTCTCAACATCGCCGCTGCCACTATCATTAACGCTCTCGCACGTATGGAGGAAAAGATGGCTGCATTGGCTGCCGGTAACAGCTCTCAGCCCTGCGCCTCTCGACCTCTTAGCGACAGTTGCCACTTCTGCGGCGAAACCGGTCACACAATGGTATGAGGCAATTGCGTTAAGCTCAAAAGCTTCATCAGTCAAGGCAAAATCTGTCGGAACCACAAAGGCAAGGTTGTCCTACCATCTGGCGCTATGATCCCCAATTACATCAGCAAACGGCTCTATATGGAATGCGTTGACGAATGGCACCGGCTCAACCCCAACCAGATTCTTACCGGCCGACTCAGCGCTAATGCTAACCCTGACGCGGAACAACTCCAAGGCATGTCTCAGACGTTTATTCACGAAGTCTTGCAACCGGCAACCGCTAGCCCAGGAACGTTATCCAGGGAAGAACATGTCACTGCCTTAGAACAGGAACTTTATGCTCTACGCCGCCCAGCAGAAGTCTTTGATGGTATCGAGATCCCTCGTGCTAAGGGATATCGACCGGTTCCCCCTAAAGCCGCTAATGACTCTGCCGCTACCAGTTCTCCCGCCAGTCCCCCTGTCGCTAACAAACGTCCTGCCTCTGCCTCCGCTACCGGTACCGCTAAAGTCCCTGAGCCGCCAGTCGTTAACCACATTCCCACGGTTGATCCCCCAGTCCACCCCTATTCCGGTATCTTGTCTCGCTACCAGCCTCCGACTAATCGAAACTTTGGCACTCCTGACAAACGACCTGACGCTGCTTACCGGAGTACGGCCCCCATCTATGATATCAAACAGTCCAAGCAGGTATTTGACTGGGTTCTTCAGACCAAGCTTACTGTCTCTGTTGGCAAACTCTGCTCCCTCTCTAACAACATCTGGAACCAGTTCAGAAACGCCGTTACTCCTAAATGGAACGCGCCTCCTAATGTCACTGCCTTCCAAGAGTCTACCGATATCGTTGACGACGCTCTGCCCTTCTTTTCCCTAAACGACACCTCCGCTGCCAACCCTCCTCTTACCGACGCCGCTAGAGCCCAAGTCACCTTGATCGACCCAGTGGAAGCGTACATCAAGTCGCTACCGCCTGGTGAGGAGCTGGTTACGTTAACGGTTGCCCAGGAATCCCAGTCAATCCGGTCCATCATGCTCTTGGTCGATAACCGCGAGGAAATTGAAAGTATAGCGGATAGCGGCTCCCAGATCATCTCCATGTCTGCTGAAGTCGCTAACTATCTCGGTATCTCCTACGACCCCAGCATCATCCTGAACATGCAGAGCGCTAACGGTACTGTGGACAAATCCCTCGGTCTAGCTCGTAACGTCCCTTGCACTGTTGGCAGTATCACCCTGTACCTTCAGATCCACGTCCTGCGCTCCCCCGCTTATGATATCCTGCTCAGTCGTCCCTTTGATGTCTTAACCAAGAGTACCGTCGATACACTTAGCAAAACGGAAACCACAATCACAATAATGGACCCCAATACTGGCCTTCGGACTTTCGCGACGACCGTTACAGCCTACCGACCCTCCCCCAGACGATACCGACAACGACATCTTCGAAGATTGGATCGATCGTATGCACGGATTCATGCACCATGTTCAGTTACCGACCGCCCTCGCCCGTTCCGCCTCTACCGTCCCTCGTTTACCCCCACTCGCCCATTACCGTCCGACTCTAATGACATTTGTTAATGACACCATTCCCCTTACCAAAGTCTCAACTCCGCCCGTTACCGACCCCCTTTCCTACGACAAAGTCCCTCGCTCACCCAAGGCCCTGGCCAGCGACAAAAGAGTTCAACTCGTCCGGCAGTGGCTTACCGACTTCAAGCAACCGCCAGACCTTAACGACAAAGCCCTCGCTACTTTTCTTCGCTACGCTAGCGGCTTCTTCCTCGCTAACGGCAAGCTTTGGCGACGCAATCGTAACGGTGAGCACAAGCTCTTCATACCGGTTGACTCACGACTTTGCATTCTGCACGCTATGCATGACGACCTTGGACACCGCGGTCTGTTCGCTACAAGAGCCGCCCTGCTAGAGCGCTTTTGGTGGCCACAGGTAGCGGCCGATATCGTTTCGTACATTCGCTCGTGCCACATTTGCCAAGTCCACCAGACGACCAAAGTGCTCATACTGCCTACCGTTGCTATCCCCGCCGCCTTATTCAGCAAAATCTACATCGACACCATGTTTATGCCACCTTCAAACAAGTTCAAGTATATCATCCAAGGATGCTGTTTGCTAATCCACTATCCCGAATTCCGCATGCTTGCCCGTGAAAATACTGACGCTATTGCTAAGTGGCTCTTCGAGGACATCATCTGCCGCTGGGGCGCCCTTAACAAAATCGTTACCGATAACGGTCCCCCCATCATTAAAGCCATCGCTTACCTCACCAAAAGGTACCACATCAACCACATTTGCATATCCGGTTACAACAAACGCGCTAATGGTATCGCCGAACAACCTCACTTTGACGTTCGACAAGCCCTCTTCAAAGCCGTTAATGGAGACCAGTCCAAGTGGAGCTCAGCCGCTTACTCTGTCTTCTGGTCAGAACGCATTACCGTCCACCGCCGCATGGGTTGCTCCCCTTACTACGCCGCTACCGGTACTCATCCCCTATTCCCCGCCGACATCATCGAAGCGACCTACCTCCAGCCACCTCCCGATTCCCTGTTAACGACTACCAACCTCATCGCTAGACGCGCTATCGACCTCCAACGCAGACAAGCCAATCTCGACCGTTTACACGATACCTGTCAGGTCCCGCTGACGACGGGGGCTCAGCTACACTGGCGAGTCCTTACTAGGCGAGCTCGGGAGGCTAAGTACGGTCCGGGGCTTCGCGGAAGCTCCGGGTACAGCTACGAGTGGTCCGGGGAAAGTCCGGACGCTCCGGGGTACGAGTAGTAACGCACGCAAAGTAGAAAGTGCTCCGGGTAAGGAAGCACGGAGGCAGGAGGGACAGGTAAGGAAATGGAGAGAGAAACGGAAAGGAGAAATGAGTCACGGAACGGAACGAGGCACGGAGACGAGAGACGAGAGACGAGAGACGAAACCGGAGAGAGAAGCAAGAGAGTAGATTGAGATTGAGATAGAGACAGAGGCAGAGACAGAGACACGGAAATACGGAGAACTACGGTTAATATCAAGACTACCCGACTCGTATGCTATCCTATGGTTTATGTACTACCCTTCCGCTAAGTCCCGGGTAGGATTCCAGCCGGACCGGGACATCTGATTCCTCCGGTTAAGTCCCCGGACTGGCTCCCAGCCCCGGGGTCGTGATAGTGGTCAGGGCGTGCTGGTGCGGGTTACGGCGGGCTCGTGTCGGGTGGGTCGGCGGCCGCGCTGCGTAATGGTGGCGTCCCTCGGCGCTACAGAAGCGGGTGGCGTTGTGACGTGCCGACGGTTTGCGGGAGGAATGTTGCGGAACATTATGTGATGGCCAGGATGCCGGGGGTCCGGGTGTGTCCGGTGACAGGGAAGCCTTGGGGTGACGTGTCGGCCGAGGTGCCGGAGTTCGGTGATGGCCGGGGGTTTTCTCGGAGATGGCCGCGGGTGTTGCCGGTGCAGCATCGGGAGGTTGTTGGCGGTCCCGGAGGTGCGCGAGGGGTGCGGGGAAGGTGTGTGTCGGGCCCGGGGCAGCGTATGGGGGTCCGGAGATGGCGGGGTCGTGACAATACCGTCCTTACTGCCCGCCGGCTAGCGGCTATCCGTTTTGAACAAGAACACGCCACTACTATTCAAGACTACGACTTCAAGCAAGGAGACCTAGTATTGATGAGGAATACATGCATTGAAGTCACCCATAATAAGAAGATGCGACCTCGTTACTTAGGACCGCTAGTGGTAATCTCGCGTAACCGTGGAGGCGCTTACATTCTTTGTGAATTAGATGGATCCGTACTCCACCAACTGGTAGCCGCCTTTTGCTTAGTCCCTTACTTTGCCCGCGAACACATCCCTCTCCCTACCGACGCCTTCGACATCGATACCGACCGTTTAAGAATACTAGAAGAAACCGACTTACTCGATGACGAAGACCCCCTTAATCCTGACGAGTCATTAGACAATGCCGCCGAAGAAGATTAGAAAACACCATTTCCACTATACACCCCACTCACCATTAAACTCCCCAAAAACCTTAACGGCTCTCGATAAGCCTTATTTCTATTGTTTTGTTTCTATCGTTTCACCTTTACTTACTCCGTTTCTATCCATCATAGACTTTCTTTCTACCTACGCTTTCCAACATACACGCACAACCGTTAAGCCCTCTACTTATTCTTTTTAACTTGTCACCACCCCTCCCCGTTCGCCTTTCGTTAAAACGCAGTTGTTAAACGACGTTGTGCAAGCGCCATGATGACCAACTGAGCGTTTATCTTTTTCCTTTGTCTTTCTTTTGGTTCTCTCGCTTCGATTTTTCACTCCACCTTTCGTTAAGACGCAGTTGTTAAGCGACCTTGCGCAAGCGCCATGATGATTTACTGAGCGTTTATCTTTTCTTTATTTTTCAAACCGTCTATTCCCCTTTTGCTATCCATTTCACTTTTTAGACCGCTATCTTACCAGTCGACCTGTACTCCAAGAAAATCGTATATTTGAAAAGACCCCTTAAGGGGGTCACTCTCTGATAGTTATAAAGACAAAAAAAAAAAAACTAAAGAAAAAAGTTTTAGGGCATGGGGAGACTGTCATCCGAAGGCAGCTCTCCATCCCCCGACTTCCCCTAGTGCTCCTCCGTCACACCCGCCTCTGCCTGCCATGCGATGAAGGCGTCGCAGTCGTCTTGGTAGCGCGTCAGCGCGCTTCGCGCCCTCGCTAGCAGTTGGTAGCAAGCCTGCGCCGCCCGCAAGTCGTCTTCTGCCGCCCGCATCTCCCTCCCCATCAGCCGCCCGACCTCTGCCACCCTCGCTCGATACCTTTCCAGGTCGCCTCTGGGATCGAACGGGAATGGGACCGGTAGGTTCTCCCCCAACCACTCGATCTCCTCCTCCTTGATAGTAGGTCAAGGAGGAGTCCCAAATCACTCCACCTAGCGAATTTCGTTAGCGTTACCGGTCAACCGTTAACAAAGAAAGAACTCACCAAGTCCCTCGCCTCCGCTTCACCAGTCTCGTCACCCATTTCCACCTCAGGCGTCTCCGTCTCTACCGGCCTGACGGTAACAAGTTAGCCGTTAGCATTAGCCGCGAAATCTAAAAAGTCAGCCACTTACCGACTACCACTTGGGCCTGCGACTGGTCCTGCCTCCTCGGGCACTCCGCCGCCACCCAAACTCTGCTCGATTGCCTCCTCCGTTACCGTCGCCCTCTTCCTGGTAGAAGTCACCTCACGCACGCCCTCAAACGAACCCTCTTCATCAGACTCCAAACGGCGCCGTTTAGAGCTTCTCGCCGGCGTCGGTATCTCCTCGTCACTCGACTCCACTACGGACCGGCTTTTGACGCCAATAGTCCTTACCGGGCCCTTCCCCTTGCCGGTTCCCTCTGCTACCGTCCTCTCTTGCCTTGTTGGTAAGAGGAGCGTTGCCTTTTTAACGGCAGGCTCCCCACCACCAGCTGCTATCTCTCGCTGCCCCTCCAAGTATCGCCTTGCCGCCCGGACCAAAGCGGCCTCCTCCACCTTCTTCCCCTTGTGACCCCCGCGGCGACCCCGTAACAACCTCCCCCGTACCGAACAACCCTTGTTCACCTCGTTACAGCGGTAGCAAGGCAGGTTGCCAGTCAGGTACCAGCAGCCTTCTGGGTCGTTAAGAGCCCAGCAGCCATCGCACTACCAGCTGAGATGCTAAGCCAAAGACAATATTCGAGAAAATAACAAGAGACTTACCGCCCCCACCCATTCACGGAAGGCAGCCCTCGCCACAGGAGCCACCAGTTTCCTCTCCTTCCTTCGACCGACAAGTTCCCCTGCGCCCACTCCAGTGTCGAGAACTGACGAGGGCAAGCGCCCACACAGCAATCGCCTCAGCTCCCGGTTGTTAAACGACTCGGGAACCGCTATCTCCTTGTTGCTTCCTTTGTCCTCTTCGTCCTCGGAGGCCCGCTCCTTGCCTTTCAGCGTCCTCTGATACCGGTCGCCGTTAGTACCTTAACGGCCACGGTAGTTAAACCAAAAAACTTACCTTGGGAATGGTCATTGTCCTCGTCTTGGCCACCGGCCTGGGAGTCTTTGGAGTCTGCGGCAACGCTGGCGACTCCGCTCCAGCGCTACCGGCAGCTCCTCCCTGCCGGCTCGACCCCTCGCCACAATCCTCCCTCATCCTCAAACTGGCCGACGCCATTGGATCCTTAGGCAGGTGCTGAAAGAAAAACTGCTCGTCAAAAGAGAGTTCATCAAACAACTGGAAATACCTTAACGACACCGCTAAGTCATAGCGACACCGTTGATACTTACCGTCATTGGCTCCGCCGCTACCTCCTCAATCTCCACTGCTCCTTCTGGTACCGTACCCTGAACGCTACTGTTAGCATACCGGACAAGACGTTAAGAAACAAAGAAACTTACGAAATGTTTGTCGAATGGCCTTATCCAGGCCTCCTGTCAGTGCTGGGCGTATAGCGCCCGGCACTCCTCTCCGACTGCCGCCTGCTCCGCCCACGTGACTCCGCTCCCGCCCACCGATTCGAACCAATGCAAGTAAGTCAACAGAATCGACGTTACCGCCAACTCCGGATTTGTCGGGAGCAGCGCGCACCCCATCGCCAGGACCTTTGGCGCCTTCTTGAGGAAGTCCTGAGCCACCACAAAACGCGCGAAGGTCATAGAGTAATTGAAGAATGTAGGAGCTGACATGAGAAGAGGTGTTGAAATGACGAAGTCCAAAGAGTCGCTGGAATTTATTTATGATCTTTCGGTATGGCGCACGGACCAGGACCCCCCGCACGGACCACGCTTAACGATCACGAGACTTCGAGGATTTTCCTTTGACTGGGGACAGTCAGTTTTTCAGTCAAGGGGAGATGATACGCCCCGGTCAGCGCTGGCTGCCCCACACCGACAAGTCGAACCAAGCACGTGACCTCAGCACGTGACCGCTACCGACCAACCGCTAACGACACTGGCCGTTACTGACATTTCCCTTAACGACCCAGCCGACCTTGCGACAGTCCAGGCCCCTCTCTCTATGGCCCCTGACACGCATTATCACATGCATCCGCTACGCTTACTGTCTATTACTGGTTTCCCCTTTTATCGCCTTACTCCTGACATGCATTATTACATTATCACATGCAACCACTACGCTTACTATCTAGTACCGGTTTCCCCTTTTATCTATCACCTTACATACCTATAAATACTGCCCTGTCAGTAGCTACAAACCATCGAATCGTACCAGAGTCTAGTCCCCACTTCAGACTACGCTTAAGATCTCGTTCACGCTCTTGCTTCGTTAACGGCTGATTTGGGATTACCCAGTCCAGTCTACTTTGCTCCTTGCGCTTAGCCCGACAGTATTGTTGGACTAGCACTCGTCACCTTCGTTAAGCGCCATACGAGCGCCCCCGCTCCGCTTTTGTTAAGCACCATACGGGTGCCCTTGTTTTGCCTTCGTTAAACGCTAGCGCTTACGGCTAGCGGCTCGTATATTTCCGTTAACTCTTCCGTTATTCCTTAACGACCATTTGGGTCTTTGACAGATTTCTCCCTTAGCGACAGTTCAGCGCAGACACTAGCGGCCGCACCGTTATCTCTTACCACTCTCTCACACTTCCTTACCAACTCCGACCTCTCATCTCCTTACCGGGTTTCCGGGACTTTGCTAGACTCCTCTCACATACACACGTAACGCTACTGCTTGCTAGCTATCCCTATCTAGCTGGTCTTGTTGGTTGTTTCCTGCACAGCAGCTAGGCGGCAAGTCAGCGCATCACTGTACTGGTGTTCCCTTTGAATTTGGACCTGACCAGCTTAACGCCCAGAAAGACCTCGTCAAAGCCTTACACGACGCTAAACCCCTCGTTCCCATCGACTACGAATCCGACAATCCTGTGATCTTAGCGGTCAACACTTCCTACATAGCGGTCGGTTTCTACCTCTGCCAGTGTACTACTGACAATTGCAAGCAACGTCGCTATAACCGCTTCGGATCCATCACCCTTAACGAACGCGAAGCTCGCTTCAGTCAACCCAAGCTCGAGCTTTACGGTTTGTACAGAGCCTTGCAGGTGCTACGCATGTACCTCCTAGGCGTTAGGAACCTTATCATCGAAGTCGACGCCCGTTACATTAAAGGTATGCTACAGAACCCTGACATTCAGCCTTCAGCTAGTATGAACTGCTGGATCATGGCTATCCTTATGTTCCACCTCGAGCTCGTACACGTTAAAGGAACCTTCCATGGACCCGACGGACTTTTGCGACGACTGTTACAGCCTACCGACCCTCCCCCAGACGATACCGACAATGACATCTTCAAAGATTGGATCGATCGTATGCACGGATTCATGCACCATGTTCAGTTACCAACCGCCCTCGCCCGTTCCGCCTCTACCGTCCCTCGTTTACCCCCGCTCACCCACTACCGTCCGACTCTAACGACATTTGTTAACAATACCGTTCCCCTTACCGAAGTTTCAATTCCACCTGTTACTGACCCCCTTTCCTACGACAAAGTCCCTCGCTCACCCAAGGCCCTGGCCGGTGACAAAAGAGTTCAACTCGTCCGGCAGTGGCTTACCGACTTCAAGCAACCGCCAGACCTTAACGACAAAGCCCTCGCTACTTTTCTTCGCTACGCTAGCGGCTTCTTCCTCGCTAACGGCAAGCTTTGGCAATGCAATCATAACGGTGAGCACAAGCTCTTCATACCGGTTGACTCACGACTTTGCATTCTGCACGCTATGCATGACGACCTTGGACACCACGGTCTGTTCGCTACAAGAGCCGCCCTGCTAGAGCGCTTTTGGTGGCCACAGGTAGCGGCCGATATCGTTTCGTACATTCGCTCGTGCCACATTTGCCAAGTCCACCAGACGACCAAAGTGCTCATACTGCCTACCGTTGCTATCCCCACCGCCTTATTCAGCAAAATCTACATCGACACCATGTTTATGCCACCTTCAAACAAGTTCAAGTATATCATCCAAGGATGCTGTTTGCTAATCCACTATCCCGAATTCCGCATGCTCGCCCGTGAAAATACTGACGCTATCGCTAAGTGGCTCTTCGAGGACATCATCTGCCGCTGGGGCGCCCTTAACAAAATCGTTACCGATAACGGTCCCCCCATCATTAAAGCCGTCGCTTACCTCGCCAAGAAGTACCACATAAACCACATTCGCATATCCGGCTACAACAAACGCGCTAATGGTATCGCCGAACGACCTCACTTTGACGTTCGACAAGCCCTCTTCAAAGCCGTTAATGGAGACCAGTCCAAGTGGAGCTCAGCCGCTTACTCTGTCTTCTGGTCAGAACACATTACCGTCCGCCGCCACATGGGTTGCTCCCCTTACTACGCCGCTACCGGTACTCATCCCCTATTCCCCACCGACATCATAGAAGCGACCTACCTCCAGCCACCTCCCGATTCCCTGTTAACGACTACCAACCTCATTGCCCGACGCGCTATCGACCTCCAACGCAGACAAGCCGATCTTGACCGTTTACACGATACTGTCCTTACTGCCCGCCGGCTAGCGGCTATCCGTTTCGAACAAGAACACGCCACTACTATTCAAGACTACGACTTCAAGCAAGGAGACCTAGTATTGATGAGGAATACACGCATTGAAGTCACCCATAACAAGAAGATGCGACCTCGTTACTTAGGACCGCTAGTGGTAATCTCGCGTAACCGTGGAGGCGCTTACATTCTTTGTGAATTAGATGGATCCGTACTCCACCAACTGGTAGCCGCCTTTTGCTTAGTCCCTTACTTTGCCCGCGAACACATCCCTCTCCCTACCGACGCCTTCGACATCGATACCGACCGTTTAAGAATACTAGAAGAAACCGACTTACTCGATGACGAAGACCCCCTTAATCCTGACGAGTCATTAGACAATGCCGCCGAAGAAGATTAGAAAACACCATTTCCACTATACACCCCACTCACCATTAAACTCCCCAAAAACCTTAACGGCTCTCGATAAGCCTTATTTCTATTGTTTTGTTTCTATCGTTTCACCTTTACTTACTCCGTTTCTATCCATCATAGACTTTCTTTCTACCTACGCTTTCTGACATACACGCACAATCGTTAAGCCCTCTACTTATTCTTTTTAACTTGTCACCACCGCTCCTCATTCGCCTTTCGTTAAAATGCAGTCGTTAAGTGATGTTGCGCAAGCGCCATGATGACCAACTGAGCGTTTATCTTTTTCCTTTGTCTTTCTTTTGGTTCTTTTGCTTCGATTTTTCACTCCGCCTTTTGTTAAGACGCAGTCGTTAAGCGGCCTTGCGCAAGCGCCATGATGATTTACTGAGCGTTTATCTTATTTTAACCGTTTAATTCCTTCCGCTTCGACCTTTCGCTATCCGTTTGACTTGTCTTCTCTATCTGGCACTTCCCTTTCCTCCGACCGCTATTCTTACTGGTCGACCCATACTCCAAGAAAACCGTTTATTTAAAAAGACCCCTTAAGGAGGCCAGTCTCCAAAAAAAAGCAATATGACAAAACTAAAAAGAAAAATGTTTTTTTTTCTAGGGCGCGGGGAGGTCGTCATCTGAAGGCAGCTCTCCATCTCCCGACTTCCCCCAGTGCTCCTCCATCACCCCTGCTTCTGCCTGCCATCCAATGAAGGCGTCGCAATCATCTTGATAGCGCGCCAGTGCGCTCCGCGCCCTCTCCAGCAGCCGGTAGCGAGCTCGTGCCGCTCGCAAATTGTCCTCTGCCGCCCGCATCTCCCTCCCCATCAATTGCCTGACCTCCGCCGCCCTCGCCCAATACCGTTCCAGGTCACCTCTGGGATCCAACGGGAAAGGGACCAGTAGGTCCTCCCCTAGCCATTCGATCTCCTCCTTGTCGATAGTTGGTTGAGGAGGGGCCCCGAACCTCTCCACCTAAGCGAACTTCGTTAGCATTACCGGTCCGCCATTAAGGAACAACAAACTTACCAAGTCCTTTGCTTCCACTTCGCCCGTCTCGTCGCCCATCTCCACTTCTGGCGTCTCCAGTTCTACCGGCTCTGCTACCAGTTTGGCCTCCATTACCGCCGCTCTCGCCTTGAGGGGGGTCACCTCACAAACTTCTTCGACCGGACTCTCCTCGTCAGACTCCAAACGGTGCCGTTTGGAGCTCCTCGCCGGTGTTGGTACCTCTTCGTCGCTCGACTCCACTACAGACCAGCTTCTGACGCCAACAGTCCTTACTGGGCCTTTTGTCTTGCCGGTTCCCTCTGCTACTGTCCCCTCTTGTCTTGTCAGCAGGAGGAGCGTTGCCTTCTTAACGGCAGGCTCCCCGCCACCCGCCGCTATCTCTTGCTGCCCCTCCAAGTATCGCCTCGCCGCCCGTACCAAAGCGGCCCCCTCTGCCTTCTTCCCCTTGTGGCCCCTGCGGCGACCCCTTAGCGACTTCCCCCGTACCAAACAACCTTTGCTGACCTTGTTACAACGGTAGCAAGGCAGGTTGCCAGTTGGGTACCAGCAGCCTTCTGGGTCGTTAAGAGCCCAGCAGCCATCGCACTACCGGCCGAGACACTAAGCCAAAGACAATATTTGAGAAAATAAACAAAAGACTTACCGCCCCCACCCTCTCACGGAAGGCGGCCCTCGCTGCAGGAGCCACCAGTTTCCTCTCCTTCCTTCGACCGACAAGTTCCCCTGCGCCCGCTCCAGTGTCAAGAACTGATGAGGGCAAGCGCCCACGCAGCAATCTCTTCAGCTCCTGGTCGTTAAACGACGTGGGAACCGCTACCTCCTCATCGCTCACCCCTGTCCTCCCTCATCCTTGTAGCGGCCGCTGCCATCAGATCCTTCGGTGGGTGCTGGAAAAAGAACTGCTCGTCAAAAGACAGTTCTGAAAATAACTAAAAGATACCTTAACGGACGCTGCTAAGTCAGTAGCGGCACCGTTAGCGCTTACTGTCATGGGCTCTGCAGTCACGTCCTCGGCCTCCAATTCTCCTGCTGGCTGCTCACCCTTAACGCAAGCGTTAGCATACCGAACAAGCCGTTAAGAAATGAAGAAACTTACAAAGTGTCAATCAAAAGGCCTCATCCAGGCCTCCTGTCAGTACTGGGCATAAAGTGCCCGGCACTCCTCCCCAACCGCCTCCTGCTCTGCCCACGTGACCCCGCTTCCACCCGCCGACTCGAACCAGTGCAGGAACGTCGACAGAATCGACGTAACGGCCGACTGAGGATTTGTTGCGAGGAGCGCGCGCCCCATCCCGAGCACCTTGGGCGCCTTCTCGAGAAACTCCTGGGCGGCCACAAATCGTGCCAAGGTAGTGGAGTGGCTGAAGAAGGTGGGCGCCGACATGGTAACGCTGAATGCACGGCAGCTAGGCGGCAAGTCAGCGCATCACCAGGCTAGAATCCTACCCGGGACTTAGCGGAAGGGTAGTACATAAACCATAGGATAGCATATGAGTCAAGTAGTCTTGATATTAACCATAGTTCTCCGTATTTCCCGTACTCTCTGTCTCTGTCTCTATCTCAATCTATTCTCTGCCTTTCTCTCTCTCTCGTCTCGTCTCTTGTCTCTCGTCTCCATGCCTCGTGTTTCCGTTCCGTGACTCATATCTCTGTTCCGTATCTCTCCTCCATTTCTCTATCTACTGTTCCGTATCTCTTCCTCTCTATTTCTACTCTCTGTTCCATGTCTCTTCTCGTTCCCCA
>QGOB01000102.1:0-34809 GCA_003313055.1 Termitomyces sp. MG145 | reverse complement strand
GGCCCCAGAAAGGTCATCGTGAGGTCCTTCCAATTGATATCGGGGTTGATGTCACACAGCCAGGGCAGTCCGAGAACTATCGGGGTCAACTCTGGGAGGGAGGTGACTAAGAGGTTCACCAGGAACTGGAGGCCATTTTCAAGGTGGAGGGTGTCAGAGTGGGAGTGGGTGATGGGGCCAGAGGTCGCAACATTCCCGTCGAAGAGCTGGAGCTCCAGGGGCTTCCTGAGGGGGCTTGGGAGCAGCCATAGCCATTTGCTGACAAACATCCCGGTGGCCCCGCTGTCAATGAGGGCAGGTAGCAAGTTGGGGAGGCCACCTAATTGGGTGTTGATAATGAAGGATTGGGCAGAGATTGAGCAAAGCTGGAGGGGTGTCTGCAGAGGGGATGCAGGAAGCTCCGAGGCATCTGTACCTGGGGTGAGGCAAAGGGGAATGGGTTCAGAGGCAGGGGCAAATTGTTGGCAGGGGCGGAGCGTGAGGTTTTGCCAGTCAATCCGGGGGTTGGTCATGTGGAGCCAAGGGAGTCCCAGAATGAGAGGGGCGGCGGTGTGGAGTTTGGTTACAAGGAACTGGACCTCTTGCTGCTGGCCATTGGAGAACGCAATGGGTAGTTGGATGGAGTGGGTGATTGCTCCGGAGGATGTGGTACTGCTGTTGAAGAGTCGGAGTTGGATGAGGATGGGGAGGCATTGGAGGGGGTGAGGGGTTGACAAGGCCAGGGACTCATTGACAAAGTTGTTGGTGGTGCTGCTATTGACAAGGGTGTTAAGGAGAGTGGGAGAGGTATTGAGAGAGGTACTGATGAGGAGGGCCTGTTGGGATTGCGAGGAGAGGTAAGCCGTGGGGGTGTCCGGGGATAAGATCATTGCGCGGAGATAAGTAGCCATGGTGGAGAAGATGTCAGGGTCTGATCTGCAATTTAGTGCGTCTTCTGGAGCTAAACCGCTGGCTTGTTTTCCATAAATTGATAATCGCAATCCTCACCGTTGATGGTCCAGACCTCGCGGCCCATGGTGCGGCGTTTGGGGCAGTTGTTGATGAAGTGCCCCTGTTCACCACACAGGATGCACAAATCTTTCTTGCACCAGTGCTCCTGGACATTGCTGGGTACATCAATCCAGGGTTGATTGGAGTTCTGGACCTGGTTGGCTCATAGGGACTCTTTGTCGTCAGGGGCATCAGGGAGATCAGGGAGAGGGTTGGGTTCATCAGGAGGAGTCTCCAGGACCTTGTCAAGGGCGGTGGTGTTGAGCTGAGCAGGAGGACAGGAGCCTGGAGGGTGAGTTGATCCAGCAGGTCCTCGGCCAGGGTCGGGGTGAGCGGCGGGGGTGGCACCAGCAGGCAATCCCGCATGTGTCCCCCACAACTGCCAGGAGGGTAGGTTTGTGGAGTTCCAACCATTCTGGGGGCCCATGGACTCACTTCAGTCTTCCCAGTATCGCTGATTGACTTGAGTGACAAGTGCCTTGTACCCATTGTAGGTGGTCTGCTTGGGGGCAATGCAGAGGACGTCCTTGATACGTTGGGGTAGGGCGCAGTGGAGGGCAAACCGGAGGGCATTGTAGTTCCAGCCTGTTTTGTAGGCTTCCCGCTTGAACTGGACAATGAAACTGGTGAAGTGTTCCTCCGAGTGCATCTGGAGATTGATGATTGTCTCCTTTGCTTCTGCTATGGTGTCATACACACCGAACTTGCCAGAGAACTCCTGGACAAAGGCCTGCCAATTGGAAAGGACGGGGTTGGTGGAGTTGTACCAAAGGAGGGCGGTGTAATGATCATAGGTAATGCTCTGAAGGTACGATGCAGCAAATGCAACCTGGGAGTTCTCAAGCTGGAAGGTGATGGGCTTTGCCTGGAACATGGTGAGACACTGCATAAGGTAGGTGCGCCACTTCCAGGGATCGCGGCCCATGAAAGATTCTGGCTTTTGGATGTCGAGCTTCCCCTTGCAGGTGTCATCCAGGGCGTTTTGACTGCGCGTGGGGCTAGCTCTGGCAGCCACCAACTCCAAAGGTTCATTGTCCCTGAAAGTAAACTTCATGTTGGCCTTCCAGATGCACAAGTAATTGATAGACAGGAGGGAATTCAGCATGCATGTTGAATTCATAGATGTGCCCACAGGAATCAGGAATTATTGTCTGTGCTCACTCAAATTCCTGATTCCTGTGACTCAGCCTCAATTGTATCAGGTATTGACTTGATCTTGATATATCTTGATTCAGTAACTAAATTGTTGTTATTAGGTTGTTACTCCTAATATGGTCCATGGTCCATGTGGGGCAGTTTATCCCAATGCAAAGTGCATGATCAATGACAAATATTCCAAAAGATATCCCAAAGAATATCTAGAGGCTACCCAGGATGGTGACAATGGCTATCCTCAATATGCCATGCCAGACAATAGCCATTTCTTTGAGAAGCATGGCTGTCATTACAACAATCATGATGTTGTCCCATACAATCCCTATCTCTCAGCCAAATACCAATGTCACATCAATGTCAAGGTCTGTGCTTCAGTAGAAGCCATTAACTACATTCACAAGTACATTTACAAAGGCCATGACAGGACCACCTTGGAAATCTCTAGGAAGCAGCAAGATGAAATCAAGGAACATTTGGATGCCAGATATATTTCTGCTCCAAAGGCTTTTGTGCATCTGGAAGGCCAACATGAAGTTTACTTTCAGGGACAATGAACCTTTGGAGTTGGTGGCTGCCAGAGCTAATGTGGACAAAACTGCACTCACTGCTTGGTTTGAAGCTAACACTAAGTTTCCTAATAACAACATCACCTATCAGAACTTTCCAACAAAGTTTGTTTATGAGCCAAGGAAAAGAGCTTGGAAGGAGAGACAGAGAGGAATTCATTCCGTTCAAGTCTCACTTAGGTTCCTTCATTCCATTCAAGTCTCAGTTAGATTCCTTCATTCCATTCAAGTCTCAGTTAGGTTCCTTCATTCCATTCATACACTTTTAGTATATAATGTAGTTGGATTTACCTGAAGTCCCCAGTTTCTGACTCTGGACTTCAGGTTAGTATTTCTCTCATACTCAATACATCTAGTTTCTGACTCTGGACTTCAGCTTTAGTGACTATTCAGTCCCCTGTGCTTGCCTGTCTTCAACACCAACATACAAGGATGCATACCAGGCACTGGGCCTTTTGGAGGATGATGCAGAATGGAGGCAATGTCTTCCTGAAGCTGTTCAGATACAAACAGGATCAGCTCTCAAACACCTCTTTTGCACAATCCTACTCCACTGTGCTCCTACCACTCCTGAGGCTTTATGGAATGAATTCAAGCATTCTATCTGTGATGATCTCCAACACAGATTGCAGCAAGTACACCAGTATAGGAACAGGATCTTTGCTGATGAAGACATTCATAATTATGGCCTTTATCTCATCAATGACAACTTGAGGAATTCTTGCAAAACTCTGAAAGTGACATGCCAGAGCCCCAGCAAGCTTGGAATTTTGTTCCAGGTATTTTTGTCTTTATAGAGAACAATGACTTTGAAACTAATCAAATCATTTATAGGTAATAGACTTTTACAAAAAGGAGAAACAGATTATGATGTTGAGGAGTTGAAGAGGAGAGTGGAAGAAAACAAGACCAAGTTCAATGCTGAACAGTTGGAGATCTTCAATGCTGTCATGGACTTTGTGAAGAATGATTTGGGCAGGATGATATTCATTCACAGTGCTGGAGGATGTGGCAAGACCTTTGTCTGCAATACTCTGGCTTCTGTTGTTTGTTCAACTGGTGCAGTTCACAGTGCTGGAGGATGTGGCAAGACCTTTGTCTGCAATACTCTGGCTTCTGCTGTTTGTTCAACTGGTGCAGTGGCATTATGTGTAGCATCATCTGGGATTGCTGCCTTATTGCTGGAGGGGGGTAAAACTGCTCATTCAAAGTTCAAAATTCCCATTCCTGCTCTGGCATTGCTAACATAAGGAGAGGAACACATCTCTCTGATCTATTACTGGGCACCAAAGTGATTATCTGGAATGAAGTTCCAATGCAGCACAAAAATTGACTCAGTAGATTGTGGCTTCAGAGATATCTTGAAAAAGGATATTCCATTTGGTGGAGTTACTGTGGTCTTTGGAGGAGATTTCAGACAAACTCTTCCAGTTATTGCTCAAGGACTCAGGACAGCAGATGATTGCTGCTTCATTGAAAAGAGGAAGATTTTGGGACCACATTCAAGTCCACTATTTGAAGGAAAATATGTGGTTGGAACAAACTCCTGATGATGTTGCTCATGCAGCTTGGTTATGGGACATTGGTGCTGGAAAAAAACTTGAGTATGGGCAAACAATACAACTTCCAAGAACCATGATCTGTGATGACAATTCTATCACTGGATTGATTGCCACCACCTATCCTAATATCAATCATTATCAACAGAATCAGTATTTTCTGGACCAGACTATTCTTTCAAGCAAGAACTCTGATGTAGAGGAGATCAATTTAGAGATTCTGCAGAGGTTTTCAGGACAGGAGAAAATCTTGCAGATTGCTAATTCTGTCAAGTCTGATGATGGAAATGTTGATGGCTTATATTCCATGGAATATCTCAACTTTTGGCTAGACTGGCTCTTAAGGTTGGCAATCCTGTCATGCTTCTCAGAAATTTGGATAAAACTCAAGGACTTTGCAATTAGACAGGAATTATTGTTACTCATATCAACACCAGAGTCCTCACAGGCCATATCATCAGTCAAGATGCCAAGTTTGGAGAAACAGTGGTTATGATTCCAAGAATCAACATTGATGCCTCTGAAGAAGATTTGCCTATTCCATTGCACAGACAACAATTCCCGGTTTGATTAGCCTTTGCTATGACTATCAACAAATCCCAATGTCAATCAGTCAAACAAGTTGGATTGGATCTTTGATCACTTGTGTTTACACATGGACAACTTTATGTAGCACTGTCTAGGTGTACATCTGGAAATTGTATCAAAGTGATTTTGCCACCAGAAAATACAACAAGGACAACAGCAAATATAGTCTATCAAGAAATCCTGAATAGTTTGCAAATGTAAGTCTCACTTTAGATAAACTCACTTTTGATTACTGACCTTTATAAATTTTAGTATCTGATGATGAACAAATGGACAAATGTAATGATTGACAAATGGATAAAGTATATATCTTGGAATATGATAACATCTTATTACTAACCTCTTTTAATGTATCTAGCCAGACTTTGTATTTTTAAATTAGGATATTGCAGTATTGGCTTATATAGTTTCTGTCTGATATCCTCCTTATGTGATAAGAGAACATTAAAGTGATGAATTTGAGTCTTGAAGATTAAGAATTAAGTTTTGAACACAAGGCCCTAACTAAGCTTGCAAGGTTGGAGCTGGGATTAAGCATTGAATTTTAAATACAAGGCCTTAACTGAGCTTGCAAGGTTGGAGCTGGGATCAAGCATTGAGGTGGCTGACAAGGCCTTAACCAAGCTTGCAAGATTGGGGCTGGGATGCAGTTGGAGTTTGGAGGTGAGCCCCCAATGAGCTATGTACCTGTGCTGAAGGCACAAGATATAGCTCATCTCTATATATAATGGGCAACTGTTTCATGAGAATTTGATCACACACTAATAATGAGGCAACCTAAAAGTTAGCTACAGCATTTCTGACTAAGCTGACTCAGCAATGTCAAAGAAATCTCCTTTTAAAGTAACTGCATTATGTAAGGTCTGCCTGTTTTCATTCTGTAAGCCTCAAAACCTTTATTTTTAAAAAATCTGTGTATAGTAAGCACCTATATACCAATTATCCTATCATTTAGCACCATTTCCAGGGTGTCACATAGTCTGTATGGCCAAACATGATTTAGTGGACACTGTTTTTCATGCCTCATGTGTTTCTTGATACAATATAACCAAACTTCCCACAGTCCCAAAGTTGTGGAAGGAAGGCCACACAAAGAATGTATGTATACATTCATTGACATGCATTGATGGCAGTTTATTAGTGATCCTTGAGCTATTGAATATACATCATGTAAATGATTTATATTGATTTTGGGCTGAAACATTGATATTTCAGGCAACCTTTCAGTGGAAATCAACTACCTACTACTGACAGCCAAAGGAGACAAACTAGAAGTCATAGGAGACTTCAACAATTACAAATGACTAATCCTGATGATTGTTGTGCAAACAGAAGATCTGAAGAACAGATCAATACTGTGGTTATACCGCCACTTTACTTTGGATCTGGAAAAAACATGAGAACTGGGGGGATGAGACCTGGGGTTAATAACCAAGCTATAGCCAGTGCTTCTAGCTCTACAGGAAGGCCTATTAGAAAGCCTCTTGCTGTTGATGATCCCTTTTCTATAGTCATTTCTGAAACTCATCTGCCTGAAGGATGGAATGCTCCATTACAAAATTCTATGCCTAAATTGATGCCACCACTACTTCTTCCTGCACAGAGAACTAGAAGAGTGACACCTCTACCTTCTCCTGCACAGGAGCCTAG
This sequence comes from Termitomyces sp. MG145, assembly GCA_003313055.1. Taxonomy (NCBI): domain Eukaryota; kingdom Fungi; phylum Basidiomycota; class Agaricomycetes; order Agaricales; family Lyophyllaceae; genus Termitomyces; species Termitomyces sp. MG145. The sequence continues at coordinate 28,301 of QGOB01000102.1, read as the reverse complement.
AATAATGCCTGCTCTGCCACCTATAGCTATTCCTGAAACTGTTTTGCCTGAGGAATGGAATGCTCCATTACAAAACTCTGTTTCTAGAATGATGCCATCTCTCTCTTCTTCTGCACTTGGGAAACAAAATTTCATGCAGCTACCTTTACCTGTTTTAATGCTGGAAATCTTCTCACTGCATTAGAAGAGCAACAGAGACTCAGAAATATGGCTAGGGCTGAGAAGCAGGAAATGCAACAAGCTCAAAGAGTATTAAAGGAGTAATGGAGGCTTAGAGATTTTGCTATAGCTGAGGAGCAGAAGAAGCAGGCTAGGAGACTATTTGAGGAGCAACAGAGGCTTAGAAATCTTGCTATAGCTGAAGAGCAGGAAAAGTAACAGGCTCAAAGACTATTAGAATAGCAACAAAGATGGCAAGAAAGGGAAAGACTGGAACAGGAGGTCTGTCATACTCAACTTTGAGGTTGATCTACTTGGACTAATAAAGTTTAAAGCATGTGGACCTCAATCCAGAACATATACCTTTAAATCAGGATAAAGCAGCTAGAATTCTGCAAGGCTGGAGAGAAGAACATGCTGCTGATCTGGAGGAGGACTTTAATGCTCTAGAGCCTCAAAATGACATTCCTTTGGAAGATGGCCTGGAATATGTTCATGCAACCTTTGATCAATTGATGCAAACCCATTTGGAATATATGGATGATCTTATAGACAATGAAGATGATCCTAGACAACACAATGAACCTGTAGAGCTACTTCCTGTGTATCATCCTGCCTAATCCTCTTCTCCTTGTGTCTGCTTATCTCAGAAGCATTTATTGCACTTATAGGCCAGAAGTAGCCCAGGAATGCTCTGCCAAGAGCATTACAACATTATTTGAATGAACCTGCACCACATAATTCAGGTCCTATGGATATTATTTGTCCACATTGTCATGCCTTGCATTTTAATGCTGAAAAGCTTACCAAGTCTACTAGATGCATTTCAAAGTTTGGCATGTGCTGCTTACAAGGCCAGGTTATTTTGCCTAGATTGGCAGATGCTCCACCAGAACTATTGGCTCTACTTCATGGTCATCATTTGAACACAAGGCCCTAACCAAGCTTGCAAGGTTGAGGCTGAGATTAAGCATTGAGTTTTGAACACAAGGCCCTAACCAAGCTTGCAAGGTTGAGGCTGGGATTAAGCATTGAATTTGAATTACAAGGCCCTAACTGAGCTTTTGAGGTTGGGGCTGGGATTAAGCATTGAGTTTTGAACACAAGGCCCTAACCAAGCTTGCAAGGTTGGGGCTGGGATTAAGCATTGAGGTGGCTGACAAGGCCTTAACTGAGCTTGCAAAGTTGGGGCTGGGATGCAGTGGGGGTTTGGGGGCAAGCCCCCAACAAGCTAGATACATGATCAGATCAATTCTTATGTAAGGCTGACATAAGGAAATTACATAATTTTGCTGGCTTCAAATTTTGGGTGCATCAACAATTGATGATGATTAATTAATCAAAACATTGCACCTCTCTTTCTTTTTATTTCATCTAAGCCTGAAGCTTCAAGCATTTTCCATTGTGAGAAGAAGCTCTGATGATTGATCCTATCTATATCTATATAGGAGGAGGTCTGTTAGATAGCTTGCAGCTGCTGATGATCTTTTTTTTATAGTAATTCTTTGAACTACATTTTTGATATTCAACTATTCTTGATATGAACTGTTTGCTTGATATATACTCGATTGGACTACTTTTCTTGACATTAGAACTACATTCTTTGCTTGATATGAAATTACTTGCTCAAGACCTTGAGATTATCTACTTTGTGTGAGAATTCAATATTAAGGTTTGAGCATTAATGCTTTAGCTGAATATTGTGAAGCTAAGGCTGTAGTCAAACATTAAGCTTTGATTACAAAGCCATAACAAATATATTGAATAGTCACTCAGGTTTCTGAGCCATAGGGGATCAATTCAGATTTTCTGCAGAGATTATGTAAGTCTCATAGATAGACTCACCTTTTAATGCTAGCCTTGATAATTTTCAGCATCTAATGATAGACAAATGGACAAATATAAGTCTAACTTTCAAAATAATAGCTTTTTATTGCTAACCTCTTTCTAATCTATCTAGCTGGACCCACTATTGTTAAATTAGGAAATTGTAGTATTTGCTCATATAGTTTCTGCCTAATAATCTTACATGATGAGGTTGATAAATCTAAGTTTTGGAAATGAATGCCCTAACTAAGAGCAGCAAGGTGAAAGCTAGAAATAAGCCTGGAGTTTTGGAAAACAAAGGTCTAACCAAGCTTGCAAGGTTGAGGCTTGAATTAAGCATTGAACTTTGAACACAAGGCTCTAACTGAGCTTGTGAGGTTGAGGCTGGGATTAAGCATTGAGCTTTGAACACAAGGCCCTAACTGAGCTTGCAAGGTTGGAGCTGGGATTAAGCATTGAATTTTGAACACAAGATCCTAACTGAGCTTGCAAGGTTGGGGCTGGAATTGAGCATTGAATTTTGAACACAAGACTCTAACCTGAGCTTGCAAAGCTGAGGCTGGAATTAAGCATTGAATTTTGAACACAAGACCCTAACCAAGCTTGTGAGGTTGGGGCTGGGATTAAGCATTGAATTTTGAACACAAGATCCTAACTGAGCTTGCAAGGTTGGGGTTGGAATTGAGCATTGAATTTTGAACACAAGGCCTTAACCAAGCTTGTGAGGTTGGAGCTGATATTAAGCATTGAATTAGGAGCACAAGGCCCTAACCAAGCTTGCAAGGTTGGGGCTAGGATTAAGCATTGATATGGCTGACAAGGCCCTAACCAAGCTTGCAAGGTTGGGGCTGGGATGCAGTCAGGGTTTGGAGGCAAGCCCCCAATGAGCTACATACCTATGCCAAAGACACAGAACATATAGTATATTTATAAGGTTATGATTATGAAACCTTCATAAGTTTTCATTGCACACCATAGGCAGATCCAATAGACAGGTTTTGACTTCCTTATTAATAAATCAAACAAAATATTCAATCATTGGGGCAGTTTTTTGACTCACTTTAATTTACTCTAATTTTCATATCTAGTACTTGGTATGGCCTCTATAACTGCTTGACATACCTCTGGTGGTATTTCATTCCACTTATTGACCACTCTCTCCCACAACTCATGCACTCCTTTAAGAGGTACCTCAGACTCCAAAAGTTTGTGCTTGATGTGCCTTTCCACTTGACCTAGTACTGAAGCTTGTGACAAAAGATATGGCTGTATAAGATTGCTTCAACCTCATAGTGCTCTTTGTTGTACATAACCACTGGTGGTGGTAGGGGGTCTGCTTATCAACCTGGGATTGGATTGGTGAAAGTGGGGGTGGAGCTTGACCATGTGGAAAACTAGATGAATACTATGCATTGCATAAGGTAGATGCAGGTGGCATGCCAAAGGTTCTACCACATGCTCAACCATGTATGAGCTAAGGAACTTGTAAGAGAGTTTCTTAGATGGGTGTGTAGTCTGGATGTTCTTAGCATCTAGGCAGACCTTGTCTCATGAGAGCTATTCTGGTCCTGGAGTCCAATGCTGGTTGTAGTACTGGGCCATGTCATCCTTGGCCTTGGCCAGTGCAGCTCTTGCTTCCTCTTGCACCTCTTTCATACAGTTCACAAGTTCATTCACTGACTTGTTGATACAACCTAGTCAGCACTGGCTGCCTAACAATGATAAATTGAACAAAGCACATGACACAGGCATGTGACCACTATCAACCAACCACTAATGACACTAACCATTACCAACAATTGCCTTAATGACTGAGCTGACCTTGGACAATCCAGCCCTCTTATAGCTTCCAACCAGCAGCCAACAACCAATTATAAATTTATTTTCCTTCTTTTTTTTTACTTATTACAATTTTCTCATAATTACTCACAATTTTTCCTATTCAATAGCAGCTCCTGTCATGCATTATCACATGCAACTGCTATGCTTACTATCTCTTACCAGTTTCTCCTTTTACTACCTTACATACCTATAAATACTGCCCTGTCAGTAGCTAATGATCATCGAATCATATCAGAGTCTAGTCTCTGTTCCAGACCATGGCTTCAGATCTCTTCTTGCTCTTGCTTTGCTACCAGCTGATTTGAGTTTACCCAGTCCAGTCTTCTCTTGCTTGTCTCTAAGCTTAACAGTATCATTAAACTTAGCCCTCATCACCTTTGTTAAGCACCATATGAACACCCTCATTTTGCCTTTGTCAAGCACCATATAGATGTCCTAGTCAAAGCCTTTGTTAATGCTAGTACCTACAGCTAGCAACTTGTATATTCCCATTAACTTCTCCTTTACTACCTAAATGACCTTCTAGGTCTTTAGTCATGGATTTCTTACACTGCTGCAATTTGGTAGCAACACTAATGGCAGAACCATTACTTCTTACTGTTTACTCCCACTTCCTTACCAACTCCAACTTCACACCTCCTTAACAGGTTTCTGGGACTTTGCTTGACTCCTCTCACACACATGTAATGCTACTACTTGCTAGCTACCCTATCTGGCTAGTCTTGTTTCCTGCATGGCAGCTAGGCAGCAAGTTAGTGCATCATTGTTTTGAGAGGGGCATTGCTGTGGCTCAAAGCCCATGCAAGGATTGTGTCCAGTGTCTAGCAAGAAGGAAGTGGCCTGTGTTGTGGAATGTGCATGGTTGTTGTACTGGAATTCTGCATTCAGAAGTAACTTGTCCCAATCATCCTGCCATTCTCTGCAGAAGATTCAAATGTACTGTTCCAACTCTTGGTTGACATGCTCCATCTGGCCATCTGACTGAGGACAATATGTGGTGGAGTCAATTCAGTTTCCTAGTGAATTCTGCAACAAACTGTGGACCACAATTTGACACAAAGGCATCTGAGAGGCCATGGAGCTTCCAGACATTTTTATGATACAGATTAGCAGCACCCAGAGAGAAACAAGTGGTAGTGGTGAAGATGAAGTGTGCTCTCTTCCCTACACTGTCTATGGCAACCATGATGGCATCATAGCCATGCACATCTGGCAGATTGGAGATGAAGTCCACTGAGACCATGCTCCACCTGTCATTAGGGATAAGGAGAGGATGTAACTCACCAATGGGCATTGGGCAGGAGGGCTTGGTCCTGAGGCACATGTTGCAGTTGCTGGTGTACATTCTAATATAGCATGACATCTGGGGCCACCAGTAGTTACATGATACTAGTTCCAGGGTCTTCCAGCATCCAAGGTGTCCTGCAACCTTGGAGTCATGGTGCTGCTCCACAATCCACTGGCATAGCTCTGGATTATTTGGCATGTAGATGCATCTCCAAAAGATGAAGATTTCCTAGTCTAGTTGCCACTCCTGACTGTGGACAGAGCAAGTCCCTGTTTGTTGACTGGCTTTGAGTGCTGCAGCTGCCTTGGACATTATGTCTTCTTAGAGTCCATCCTAGTTGCCCTTTCATATGTCTGCCAGAATAGATGTCTCCTCTCCATGGATCACTAAGGCCCTCAAGTGCCCAAATTGCAAACAGCTCTGGTCTGAGGAGTATAATATTGTCATTATCACCTGCTCTCATTTCATGGTCAGCCTGGCATGACAATGCATCTGGCTTACCTATACTTTGACCTGGCCTATGGTGCAGTGAGAAGTTGAAGTTAGCCAGGGTAGAGGGACTAGTGGGCCTGCCATTGGTTAAGCTTTTTAGCAGTGTGGAAGTACTCAAGGTTTTTGTAATCTGTACAGACTTCAAACTGATGCTTGGCTCCTTCTAAAAAGTGATGCCACTCTTCAAAGGAGTGGATGATTGCCAGCATTTCTTTGTCATGAATCTTGTAGTTGTGTTCCAGGGCATTGAGACTCTTGGAGTACCATTGACACCCTTAGCAAAATAGAAACCACAATAACAATAATGGACCCCAATACCAGACTTCATTGCACCATCCCTATGTTTCCCTGTGGTCAGCACAAGCAACAGAAGGTTCAGCCCAAGTATAGTGCTGGACCACCCTGTTGCTTTTGCCACCACCCCCATGGTTAACAACTTTGAGGAAAACTTAGCAGTCATTCTTGACTATAACCACCAAAAGCACTCCATTATAGTGCAATTGCATACCCTGCTCAATCCCAAAATATTAGAAAACCCAAAAACAGTTTCTGACAATCTCTCTCTTGCTTATTCATATGCAACTGCTAGTGACCTTACCAAGACTGTTATCCCGCTGCGCTCATATTTTGTTTCCACTAGTCTCTGTGATCCCTCAATTCTTGGTTGGAATGCTTGCTACCCTCTCAGCCCCCATCTACATTAACATCCCCTTCCTAGCCATTTACGCCACCACCAAGCCAAAATGCAAAGGAGTCCAAGTCAAGAAAAAATATAAGCTCATTGCATTGAAGACCAAGCCTGTCGCTATAAGATTGATAATTCGATCGGAGTTCTCCCTTTCTTTTTTACTGAATTTGCCATGTAGCCAGGTTAGCAAAGACTTCTGAATCAAATGACACATCCTTGGTGACCCCTTAGCAAACTTACACAAGCTCAACCTTAATCCCCCTCCCTTCTTACTAACTACTTGTTTTACCAAAGACTACAAAGCAACTTTCATTAAAGAACATGATACCAGCTTTCTTACCCAAGATAAGCTTAATGTACTCATGGACCTTGTTGCTAAGCAACAAAATGCCTTTGCTTGGGAAGACTCCAAAAGAGGTAGCCTACAACCCTACTTCTTCCCTCTCATTTGCATACCAACCATCCCTCACATCCCTTGGGTTCAGCACAACTGACCAATACTGCCAGGCCTTGAAAAGGAGATCTGTGAGATCATTCATAGCAAGATCCAAGCAGGCATTTATGAACCTTTGAACTCTGCTTACCAGTCCTGCTGGTTTTGTGTCTTGAAGAAAAACGGTAAACTTTGCCTAGTCCACAGTCTTGAGCCATTAAATCAAGTCATGATCCACCACTCTGGAGTTCCCCCTTTCCCCAACCATGTTGCAGAATCCTTTGCTGGCTACATTTGCAGTGCTACCCTTGACCTCTACATTGGCTATGACAAATGCATTATCAACCTCACTTCCCATGACTCAACAACTTTCCAGTCACTTTTTGGCACTCTCCATTTAGTAACACTACTGATGAGATGGACTAATGCTGTGCCTATCTTCCATGACAATGTCACCCACATCCTCCAGCCCAAAATCCCCTATAACGCTCTCAGCTTCATCAATGACATTGGCATTAAAGGCCCAAAGGACTGGAAACTTGTTAACAGCACATCCACTAAGCATCTCAACAATCCCAACATTCATTTAGTGCTTTGGGAGTTCTTTGAGCTCCTGAACCATGTCCTTCAGTGGATGAAATACTGTGATGGTACTTTCTCTAGGCATAATCTAGTCCTTTGCATGCCTACCTTTAAGATCCTTGGCCACATTTGCACCTCTAATGGCTGAGTTTCTGACAAGAACTGTTTAGTGCTATTGGACCACTGGGGCCCTTGCCAGTCATTAACTGAAGTCTGCTCCTTTCTAGGTACCATTGGAGTCCTCCAGATGTTTGTTAAGAACTTTGCCCATTGTACCCATCACCTCACAAAACTCACTTGTACTGGAGTTCTCTTCGAATTTGGTCCCAATCAGCTTAACGCCCAGAAAGACCTCGTCAAGGCCTTGCACAATGCTAAACCCCTTGTACCTATCAACTAAAACTCACAGCCATCACCAAACCCTGGCACCTCAGCTGCCACATCACTCCAAGGCTTCTATGTCATTGGACATCACCAGACCTCAGCATCTTGGCTGCGACATCAACATTCCTCCTGTGGGCTGTTGACATGTCATCAGGCTCAACCACTCATTATCTGTGGTGTTAGCAGTGCCACCACTGTGCACTGTGACTGCCAACCTGCCCTGTTTAATGCAACTGCAGCCTGTGCAAGCATGCCCCAACAGATGCCACAACTCCAAGACCAAGACCTTGCCCCAGGACTTAGCCAGAGGACAGTATATAAGTTGTAGAGTAGCATACAAGTTGGTAGTCTTAATATTGCTTTAGTTCTTGCCTAGTTTTGTGTGTTTCCTCTCTCTCTCATTCTCATCTTGCCTCTCATACCTTGTCTGTGCCTCATACTTCAATTCCATGCCTTGTTTCCTGCATCTCTATTTCCAAGTTCCATATCTCATATTGTTTCCTTACTCTTTTCATGTCCTGTCTGTTTTGTATTCATATCTAATATCTCTTGCACTTATTTCTAGTTTCGAATCAATCTTATTTTCCCTTTTCTACTTACCTTGTCCTCTTAAACTTGACTTTCCCAAACTCATGCTCCTTAGCCCCAGAGTACTCACATCTCCTTGGCTGCCTCTGCTGCAAACCATATTTAATAGTGTGGCAGGCAGTGTCTTTGGTCATGTCAAAATGTACAATCAGCAAACAAAAGACATTTCTTCACTCAGAATCTGTGAACTAGTCATCCAGATCAGACAAGTTGGTGGAGCAATCTCCATGGTACACAGGCATGACCAAGACTTTTCATATGGCATGCATTGCCTTTCCAATAAGCTCATGCACAAATACTGACAAGCTGGTGATATGACCCAGTCAGTGCTGGCTGTCCAACAATGATAAATTGAATGAAGCACATGACATGGGCACATGACCACTACTAAACCTGAGGACTCAAGTGGACGATCCCAAAACCAGGTACCTAGAGCTGAGAGACATTGTTGACTCCTTTGTCTTCCCTAGCTTTGCCATTCGGATGCCGTTCACCCTGATCCACAAGATTATAGCTCAAAATGCAATCACTCAAATCAATGCTGGCATAGCCATAGAGGGAATAATCCGGGATCTCAATCACCACAGCCCATCTTATCATCTCATGGCTCACATAACACTAGCTGACTGGACATGCCAAATTAACCATTGTGTTTATCCACTGGATGGATGAGGTTTGGATCAATTGTTCTCTAGATTCATGGGCTCGATTCCAGCTGCATGGAATATGGCCCATAGATGCCTAGCTGACATGAAATTGTCAATCAGACTCACTGACCAGAATGATTTACTCTCAGGGAATTGCTCCATATCACACATACTTAATCTAGTCAAACCTCACTTACAGAGTCCCACAGGGCCAAGCGGACATATCACAAGATCAGTCAGAGCCATGGGCTTAACTCGGCTGAATCACATTGGCCAATGGATGGTTGATAATGGAGGACTTTCACAGTTCTTGGTGTATCTGCTACCTAATGGTAGATGGTCCACTGCCCAGCGAAGGAATTGGAAAATGCTCAGCAACTTATTGCTGAATGTACATATAGGTATGTTATATGTGGTCAACCCAAACTGCTACTTTCGCATTCCCAGAGGAAATTATTTGCAGAAAATATCATAATGCAAATGGCAGAGGTAGCCTCGCTGCCCCTGACAAAAGAGGCAGCTGGAACTGAACATCGGGGTTCTGATGGATCGATGATTCCAGCGTCCGCCGGATTACTTGATGACAAATCTGTAACAGCCGCTGTAACGGGATCCAGAGCGTTAACGTTGAAAGTGATGGGCTGCAACACGTCTATCCTGCATGGTGAGCTGATGGAATTAATTGCGGCACTGATTATATCCAATTCAGCTGAAGACAATATGACTATACACACCGATCATCTGAACTCAGTGAAGATCATAGACGACAGTGCGATATCGGGAAATATAGAGGCGTGAATTCGACACATGAATGCCCGATCATACTATTGATGGATCTTTGAACTCATGAAGGAATGCAGTGCAACCATTCTCTACACTAAGGGCCACTCTGATCACACATTGTTGCCTTCCATCCTCAACAATGCAGCGGACCAATATGCAACACGTGCACAGCAAGACATGGACACCCCTTATGCACCAACTCCCATGTTTCTCATGGACCTGTACACCCTCCACAGTCAAGCCGATGGTTGGATCGAATCAAGTATCAAGGGGTTTACTGATCAACTATTGTCTCAAACCCAGGCCCACAACCTGGAATATAAAGAACGGCTTGCGCTGCCGCCACCTGATATATGATCTCACCCCACCACCCGAATTCCCATACACGCGCTCACTATCTTGCTTTGCTGCTGTGGTCCAGCTTTATGCAAGATCAGGTCAACTTCCAATGGCATTGCGCATGTTCTCGCGGGGCAGGTCAGCTTTGGATAGGTGCCGCTTCGGCTGTGCACACTCAATTGAAGACGAACATCACTTATTTGTCCAGTGCCCATACTTCAGCACATTAAGGAGGGAGGCAGCAACACTGCTCGTACAATTTACATCGGATCGATGCAAGGATGCCTTGGATGGGAACTTACTGACATCCGAAGTCGCTGACACAATCACTCGCACAGCTGAGTATCTCTTTACTGATGAGTCTGACCATTACACCCGTCTACCTATTATCTAGGCCGAATTCCAAGCATCATACGGATACTTGGCCTTGAATTGCGGCTCCCTAAGGCTTCATGAAACAGAAGACAGGTGATTCGTCAACTTCCTGGCATCCCGTTGGCATCTAGCCTCCATTCGTCTCGCTGCTAGACAACCCGTGCGTAACTGTTGTGTAACTTCAAACGCTGTGGTGGAAAGCTTTCCCAAAACACCCCACATACCCATTGCTAGGATTATCATCCTTATAATTATTACGTTACTCACAACTATTACGTTTATCATTATTTATTAGTCGTCCATTAGGTCTACCGTGGCGTATTATAGCATTGTGTAGTGTAGGTAGATATCACACACAGTAACGTTAACAGGGTCAATTGAGGGACGTTTTCATGTTTCATGCGTCAGGAAGGGGGTAGCATGAAGGGAGAGCGGGAAGGGAAGGGAGTTGCTCAGACAAATCATGTGACCACACAAACAAATGTGTGCGCCGCGGCTTATGTCAGAACCTTTGTTCTGCACGAGCTCTCTCATGTCGAATACTCAAGATTGCCGCAGCAGTAAACATCCACTTCCGTCTGAAGGCTCAGATGGCAGCCCACCCGAAAAACGGATTAAGCAAATTGAAGAAATATCGGAAGAAGTCGATCGCTTGCGTCGTGAACACAAAGCTAGTTTTCAACGTCTGAGACAACTCATATTTACGGACGACCCAGCCGGAAGTCCTCAGAAGTTTCAAGAACCGATAGAAGGGTTTTTCCAACAATCGTGCGCACTTGTACTCGGACACACCGACGTGGCATTTCCACCAATCGCAAAATGGGTTTCTCGGCTTGGATTGTGTGACACACACAATGAAGGTATACAGTCCTTGATCGAGTATAGTAGGTCCTTCATATACTATAATGCAGAAGTTCTTTTTGAATCAAAGTTGTTTAATCAGTCAGAACACAGGATCAGCAAAATCAGTGCAGACCACCAAATCCTGAAGATCAGAAAACTAGTGCATCTCATTCTGGTTCATAGCTGAGCATATTCATTGAAAGTAACTCAGTTCGACGAGCTACTGAGAAGGCATGGAAAACATCTTATGTTGGAGACGCCCCATCATTGCTCTTAGATGCTATCAACGTCACCCGTAAAGGAGGAAACTTTCTGAAGGAGTACGGAAACTTTCTTCCGATCATTCAAGGGTCAGGGACTGGAAAGTCTCGTTTGGTTGACGAGCTTGCTGGATATGTGTTCACGATACCTATTGTTCTTCGTGATCCACTTGATGTAACAGGTGAGGGAGAGTACCTACATTTGGCTGATCTTACTCTGATGCCGTCGTATGCAGGGTATCCCAGAACAGATCTTCTTCATAATGGGTTTTCTGTTCTCGACCAATTCTTGGTTCGTGACTCCTCGAAACAGGCTCTCATGGACAGGCAGCTCCTGTTTTTGTTAGGATGTCTTAAGTTTGCCAAGGATTGGATCCAAAACACCCCGCGAAATTCGAACATAGCAGTCGAGTGGAAAAATTACCTTAACGACAATCGAAAAGAGCTCCACTCTTTCGCAGCAGGTGTCGGAAAAACTGATTTTCCAGAGATTTCATGGGGTAGAGAGGACTTTTTAGATGGCGGTGAGTAAAGCCGTCAATTTGTATAATTGTGCATGCAGCTGACGTTACATTTAAGTCAAAACTTATGCAAATGATGTAGTCCATTCCTTGAGATCCAAAGGCGACACTCACGCTTTCATTCTGTTCTACTTTGATGAATCTCATAACTTGACGACCAAGTCTCTCACGAATGAGGTCGATCCCAAGAGCAGTCCGAGAACGGCCTACCAATGTCTTTGCAAGGTGCTAGGTTTCTTCGCAGGAGCTGAGATTTTTGCGCTCTTCCTGTCAACCTACTCCAAATTATCTGAATTTACTCCGAGCGCCAGGAATTTCTGGTCCTATCGTGGTCAGGATGATGACACGACAGATGCTCTAAACCCACCGTTTGTTGAACTTCCTTTTGACATCTGGCGTTCAGGGAAAGTGCTCTTCACCGAATCCGCTCATACGCTCGACCAAATTTGTTCGTTGAAGTTTATGGCACGATTTGGTCGTCCTCTGTACATTATGATTCACCCTCCTTGATCGCAAAACCCGAAACTTAAATTCTTGTAACAGATTCTGGACAATGATGGAGCACACACACGAGAATGCGGTTATGAAACTTGCCATGGAAAAGCTGTCATTGCAACGCGAGGGTCAAACCACCCTTCCAAAGGCATTTGGATTGCAACTTGGCAATTATAGTCTCTTGCCAGTCCTTGCACTCCGTGTTGAGCTCACTTTCGAGTCGAACCGAGATGAGGCAGTCTTTCTTGAGGGCCTCCTCGTTGCCAGTAGCATGCGCACAGTGTTCTCAGTGCCACAACACCGTCAGTATCTTCGTGGTGGCTATCCATCAGAGCCATTTCTGGCCGAGGCTGCTTCCCGGGTGCTATATCACCATATTTCGGAGCGTGCCAACATATACTTCAAGGAGAAAAATCAGATGGCCACGGTCGAGGAGCGTTTATCCGTAATTGAATCGTTATACAAAGAGTCGTTGCCAAAGACGATTAATGGATGGTTGTCTGCTGGACTTGTCAACAAGGGCGAAAGAGGCGAGTTAGCTGCAAGGCTGCTTCTTACGATCGCACATGATATTGCTGTCTTACGGAGGTCTATTCGTCATGACCCGCGCGGTGCGGAGGCTGAGCAGATATCATTCAGCAATGCTGTTCCTCTCGTTGAATTTCTTTCCAGCTTAATCCCACCAAGTGCACTTGATAAAGTCCTTAACGCGCGGCCACAAAATGTCCGGAATGGCAAACCTTTGAAAGAGGCATTCAAAAATGCCTACGTTCGGTTCACACACTTTGCAAGAGGCGGAGATAACTTTGTGGTCACCGACGAAGCCTGTGCTGGCTTTTTCTCTAGGGGTGCCGGGGTAATAGGACATGCGACACTTGCCGACATGGACCTTATCATTCCGACTTGGATCTACGATAAATATCTTGGCCGATGGACCATGACTGCTATTTTTATTCAGATCAAAAACCGTCTTCGCAAACAACCAATACATATCAACGTCGAGAAACGTTTTGGCTTCTTCTCTGATAAAAATGGAGTTCCTGACAATCGACCGTACATTACAATCGCCATGGAGCTTGGCATCGTTCCTCCAGAGATGTTACCGAAGTTTGCAACTGCAACAGACAAAGGAAAACAGCCCTCAAAATCTCGGCAAACCCGCGCTCGTTCTACCACAACCAAATCGCCAATCCGAGTGTCCGCTCCAAGGAAAATCAGTGCATCCCGAAAGGCAAAGCAACGCGGCGATATACACCCTCGATATGAAATTTGGCTCACAGGATGCTCGCCATTCGTCTACGATGTGGTTGCGAACAAAGCCGATTATGACTTACTTTTGGCACATACAGATCTCTTTGCTGAGCACCCGCGAAGAAATGGATATATAGAAGCGGTCAAGCAAATGAAACCCTTTTTCGAAAGATCTTCATACGGATTCATGGAATCAGATACAATTGCCCGAATCAACATTACGCATGTTTCTTCACTCAAGCCGGGGCCGCGTGTTGATGATGCGCTGCGATTCCGGAGTATTGGAGAACCAATTATGGATTCTATACAAGTGCAAGAGGTGGACGACGACGTGCAAGGTGAAGATGATGATGGAATACAAATGCAAGAGGTGGATGATGACGTGCAGGATGAAGGTGAAGATGATGATGGAATACAAATGCAAGAGGTGGATGACGACGTGCAGGATGAAAGTGAAGATGATGATGGAGTTGAGGATGATGAGTATGGCAGCGATTAATCAATACGACAGTGATTGTTCAATGCTAGTAGTAGTTTGTGCATAGCGCAATTGGAAGAAAGATTATATCCTCCGTCTCAATGCCATGATCTGCATGGACAACACAATACACTCTTCACGCTCAAAAACCGTACCTGCTGGTCAAATACCTTGATGACACATGAAAGCGAAGTCGCATAATATTGGGTCTAATGATACGCCTTTACTGATGGCGCATCGGGCTCGCAGAGAAGTTCATGAAGGAGGACTTTGAGAGGGGCTATGGGGGCAGGTGGGGCAGCCGGTGGCCAAAGAGATATATAGTGATGGTTATTGCAGAAAGGTCTCAGTCTTGGAGGCAGGAAAGGTGACGGAGTTGGGAGAGCAGGTGGTGAAGATGGGGAGGGTGACGAGTTGAACGTCGCGCGCGTTCTCCATGAAAACGTTCGATGCCTCGTATGAGGTGCTGAATTTGGTCATGAGATATGAGAGAGAGGGTTTTGCATCTTGATGCTACAGTACATTCACAGGAACTGAATAAAATCTTTTGGACGGGCCACACTGTGGCGGCGGCGTTGGGTTCTCTTAATACCTCAGCCACAGTCGTCGATAATTGCACGAGCATTTTGCCTATCTCCCCCTCGCCCAATCCATCTCTGCCGTAAGCACTACCATCTCTTCTGCCCTCAGCGCCTGTGCCCCATCGTCCACCCAATTCGCCGCTGCGTCCTTTGGCGTATCAGGCATCGACTCCCCCGCAGCCGTAGCATCAATCACCCCTGCCATCTCCTTGCTCCTCGCCATCCCCCCAGGCCCCCGTCTCCGCATTACAAACGACACCCACCTCCTCGCCGCCCCAATCCTCACACACACAGACATCTCACACGCCGTCGCTGTCATAGCCGGAACAGGCGCCATCGCCGTCACCTTCCGCCAGCACCCAGACGGGCACATCGAAGAGCTCGCGAGAGTCGGCGGCTGGGGCTGGATCCTCGGTGACGAGGGCGGCGGCTTCGGTGTGGGCCGCGAGGCTGTTCGCCAGATTTTGACAGATTTTGATGCGTCGTCGGTCCTTGAGAGACCGCCGACGGAGAGTACGCTTACGAGACGCGTGTTGCAGACGTTTGGGGCGCAACATGTCCCGGAGATTTTGCAGCTTGTTCATTTGCCTGATTCCGTCGAGGGGCGGGAGTATTTGAGGCTACCGCGCGAGAAACGCCTGTCATCGTTGGCCCCGCTTGTATTCCAGGCGGCGTTTGAGGATAACAATGCGCTGGCACTCAGGATTCTGGAGATTTGTGCCGGGCATCTTGCGGAGCAGGTGGCCTTTCTGCTCGGAGATGGTGCTGAGCATGCGCAAAGGGCAGTCAGGGCGCAGGAGAGTGTGATTTGCTTTGGCGGGTCCCTTGTGGGCATTGAGAGGTACAGAGCCTTGGTGTTGGATGACTTGAAGCGGAGGGGCCATATGTTTAGATACGTCGAGTTTGTTGATGATGCGGCTGCGGTCGGCGCTAAGAGTCTTGTGGCTACTGCTAAGCTTGCTGCCAGCCAGCCATGATGGGATGTTTCTTACCCTTCTTTCAATAGATGTATATCATGTACCCATGATCGGCGAGCGAACCGCCGACTGCGATCGCTATTTGTGTTGAAACAGCGAATCGATTGGCGGCTTGAGCTGTTCTGCACAATATCATGTTCCAATCCCAACCAACCAGTACATCCTTGGGTCTAAATCGTTTCGTACAGCAGATTGATCTTTATCTATGATATTCCTGGTTAGTAAGTACTTGATGGGTTTCAGCTTCAAGCATTGATGCACTGTTAGCCAGCCGATATCGGCGGTTAATGTACTGTTCCCTCAACCTACTTAAAACCGACTGTAAACTGAAAACAATTGTTTGAAGTGAGGTAGAGTGGGTATCCTGTTGAGTACAGCAGTCGACTATTTCCTGATTCGGTTATTCGTATGTTTTCAATCATCTGTTACTTGTCAGTGTTTTACCAAACACTGAGGTGTAAGTCATTCTTTATATCTTGCTCAATATATTACTTATAATCTGTAGTCTCTTCTTATTACTACAGGTAGTGATGTGAAAGTTAAAGTTTACTTTATGTAAAAGTAACCTTAGTGAAATAAGACTAATCTTTTTATTAATTTCAACTTTTACTTTTCAAAGTACGTGGGGCTAATGATACACGCGCGCACACCTTGTAAAAGTGTTGTTATAATTTTAATTGTTTTAATTGAATGAAAACTCAAAGAGTTCGCACTCAAAAGTTGGGTACAAATAGTATTAGTACTAAACCCGAAGTGAATCTAATTGCTTGTAGGCCTAAGTAGTGTGCTCCCTGGGGACCCCGAGCCATGGCAAGGTGATTACATGCCTGACTCCCCCGAAATACCACCCTTCTTATACCTTTTCCTGCTATGCACAGGCCATTGCATTGTTCATGTTTCATCGTTGATTTGTAGCGGCAGTTGGTTAGTGTGTTACCAAGCCCGGGTTTGTGGCTAATGGTTTCTGCATTGCATGGTGTCACCTTTTTACAGCTAATCCTTCCTCCACTGCCAGCCTACCCCCTCTCAATGCCCACAAGGGACCCGCCAAAGCAAATCACACTCTCCTGCGCCCTGACTGCCCTTTGCGCATGCTCAGCACCATCTCCGAGCAGAAAGGCCACCTGCTCCGCAAGATGCCCGGCACAAGTCTCCAGAATCCTGAGTGCCAGCGCATCGTTATCCTCAAACGCCACCTGGAATACAAGCGGGGCCAACGATGACAGGCGTTTCTCGCGCGGTAGCCTCAAATGGTCCCGCCCCTCGACGGAATCAGGCAAATGAACAAGCTTCAAAATCTCCAGGACATGCTACGCCCCAGACGTCTGCAACTGTCATGATTAGATTATTTCCCGATATATTTTATTTGATTATTTTCCGAACTCCTTTATTCCTTGAAGTTCTGCTTTCACAACTCCTTTTCTCTTTAGTTCCGGCTTTACAAATATCCACAAGTGACGACGACTTCTCCTGTAAACTGCCCTAGATAGATTATCACGCTGCCATTCGGACTCCTATAGTTATCACAAGGACAGACGAACTTAGCATATGATTAGTAGAAAGTAAAGTATAAAAGCCCATGTATTTGATAGTTAACTCTAACTTTGAGATTGTCAGTTTCGTATTTGTTTGTTGAGATATTGAGTCAGATCCTGACATTATCTCAAAGTTCCGCACTCAGGCAAGGTCCCTAGCTCACTGTAGCCAGCGTTGTCCTCGCTTTTTTCCCCATCACACTCGACAACACTTTTACTCTACTCACCCTCCGCACTAACCACATACATATAAGGCCCAAGTACATTTTATTTTCTTATTATCCTCATCACCATTTGCCGGTGCTGCTAATGGTAGTCAGTAAATAGCGATGAACCCTAGTTAGTAGGCACAAAAGGGCTGCTCTGAGGCACCCTCTAGAGTTGAACTGTTGGGCCTGTGTTCTTAAGTGAACCAGCTCTTCTTACACCAGTGCAATAGGTGGTAGTCACTCCGTTGAGCCTGGGTATTTCACAACTGCTCTCTGGTTTATCAGCATGAACACACGTCGACTTGTGGCTGATGAAGATCTTGACTTGCTACCTGCACATGCTGTCCAAAGGCATATAATCAGCTGATTATATTGAGCTTTCACTTGCACACATGTCACAGCCTCTACAATACATGCCATGTCATCTGACTCCGACCCTATGACCACAACCACACCAGAGGATGCAGTCAGCATTCTTCAAAGTGGGATCACTTCAATCCTTGATGCAATCAATCATCTTATCCCCACTTGGGGGGCCACTGCTGCTAACCTTGATGTTACTGCCCAATCAGTCAACTAGCTTGCCATAGCTACCGTGCAGTCTGTCAATGCTACTACAAACAACATTGCCACCATTACCAATTGTCCTCAGCCTCATATCAACATAGCAGTAAACCGAAGGGTTGTCCCTCTTCCAGATGAATTTAAATGTTCTAATGATAAGGCAGCCTATTTTTTTTGCGTGCCTGCAATCAGTATTTTGCACAAGAAGAAGTTTTAAGGGATCACATAAAGATAGCAACAGCATTAGCACTGATGAAAGGAGACAAAGCAAGCAAATGGGCAGAGAATCAGTTGGAACTCATCCAAGACAAAAGAGAGGGGCACTCACCACCTGGACATCATTCCAAGCCACTTTCTGAGATCATTTCAGTGATCAGACTCCACAGGAAACTGCCACTGCCAACATTCAAACCCTTGTCATGGGAGATAGAGTGGCAGATGAGTACAACACTGAGTTTGACAATCTTAAGCATGATATGAGGTGGAACGAGGCTTGATTGTTACAAACTGGGTTTGGAGAAAAACCTGCTTTATGAAGGTTTATCAATGTGACCCCCTTCCTAAAACTTTGCAAGAGTGGCAGGACAAGGCAGATTTACTTGATCAACAATGGAGGCAGTCCAAAATCACAGCAGGAAGGGCAGAAGAGTGTCACAACCCCGCCATCTCTGGACCCCCATATGCTGCCCCAGCCCTGACACACACCTCCCCCGCACCCCTTGCGCACCTCTGGGACTGCCAACAACCTCCCAATGCTGCACCGGCAACACCCGCAGCCATCCCTGAACCAATCCACAGCCATCATCAAACCACAGCATCTTGGCCAACATGTCACCCCAAGGCTTCCCTGTCACTGGACACATCTGGAACCCCAGCACCCTGGCCATCACATAATGTTCCGCAACATTCCTCCCACAAACCATCGGCATGTCACAATGCCACCTGCTTCTGTGGTGCCAAGGGGCACCACCACCATGCACCAGGACCGCCAACCCACCCAACACAAGCCCGCTGTAACCTGTGCCAGTACGCCCTGACTGCTATCATGACCCCGGGGCTGGGAGCCAGCCGCAGGACTTAACTGGAGGAATCAGATGCCTCGGTCCTGGCTAGAATCCTACCCGGGACTTAATGGAAGGGTAGTACATAAACTGTAGGATAGCATACGAGTTAGGTAGTCTTGATATTATGTCAGGTCCCGCTGACGACGGGGGCTCAGCTACACTGGCAAGTCCTTACTAGGCGAGCTTGGGAGGCTAAGTAGGGGTCCAGGGCTTCGCGGAAGCTCTGAGTACAGCTACAAGTGGCCCAAGGGAAGTCCAGACGCTCCAGGGTATGAGTAGTGCCACACACGAAGTAGAAAGTGCTCCGGGTAAGGGAGTGTGGGGAGTGTGGGAGCAGGGGGTTGGGTAGGGGCATAACAAAGGGGGAGATGGATAGCAAAGGGGAGTGGTACAGATCGGGGAAGGGAGTAGGTTTGGAATGGTGGGAGTAGGTACGGAATGGGTGGTGTGGGCTGGTTAGGGGACCAGGGTGAAGCGGGAAGGAGATACAGACGATAGGTAAGGAAATGGAGAAGAGAAACAGAACAGAGAAATGAGTCATGGAACTGAAACAAGGCACGGAGACGAGAGATGAGAGACGAGAGACGAGAGACAAGATGAGAGAGAGAGAGGCAAGAGAATAGATTGAGATTGAGATAGAGACAGAGACAGAGACAGAGACATGGAAATACAGAGAACTATGGTTAATATCAAGACTACCTAACTCGTATGCTATCCTACGGTTTATGTACTACCCCTTCCATTAAGTCCTGGGTAGGATTCTAGCTGGGACCAAGGCATCTGATTCCTCCAGCTAAGTCCTGGGGCTGGCTCCCAGCCCTGGGGTTGTGATAGCAGTCGGGGCATACTGGTGCAGGTTATGGTGGGCTTGTGTTGGGTGGGTCGGTGGTCCTGGTGCGTGGTGGTGGCACTCCTCAGCACCACAGAAGTAGGTGGCATTGTGACATGCCAATGGTTTGTGGGAGGAATGTTGTGGAACATTATGTGATGGCCAGGGTGCCGGGGTTCCGGATGTGTCCAGTGACAGGGAAGCCTTGGGGTGATGTGTTGGCCGAGATGCCATGGTTCGGTGATGGCTGTGGATTGGTTTGGGGATGGCCGCAAGTGTTGCCGGTGCAGCATTGGGAGGTTGTTGGCAGTCCCAGAGGTGTGCAAGGGGTGCGGGGGAGGTGTGTGTCAGGGCTGGGGCAGCATATGGGGGTCCAGAGATGGCAGGGTCGTGACAGTGAGCTTTTCAGCATCAAAATGCAAGGCATGACAGTGTGGACAAACAACTCCCATAGAACCTAGATTATGTTGTGCAGGTTCATCCAAATAAGGTTGTAATGCTCTGAGTCTAGAATTCCTAGGCTGCATCTGGCCTATAGGTGCAATAAATGCTTCTGGGATAGGTAGACTAAGAGAAGGAGGATAAGGCTGCATCTGGCCTATAGATGCAATAACTGCTTCTGGGATAGGCAGACTAAGGAGAGGGTGATCTGGCTGTTCTTCTGATGCAATAGGTGGCTGAACAATTTCTGGAATGGAAAGAATGAGAGCGGAATCATGTTGCTCTGCTACATTAGGTTGTTGAACAATGTCTGCTAATGGAGGATCCAGTTGTTCTGCAGGTATTATATGAGCAGCAGGATGATACTTAGGAAGTAGCTCTGCAGGCACATTCTGCTGTCCAGCAGTCTGATTATCCTTCGCTATGACTATCAACAAATCCCAAAGTCAATCAGTCAAACAAGTTGGATTGGATCTTTGATCACATGTGTTTACACATGAACAACTTTATGTGGCATTGTCTAGGTGTACATCTGGAAATCATATCAAGGTGATTTTGCCACCAGAAAATACAACAAGGACAACAGCAAATATATTCTATCAAGAAATCTTGAATGGTTTGCAAATGTAAGTCTCACTTTAAATAAACTCACTTTTGATTATTGACCTTTATAAATTTTAGTATCTGATGATGAACAAATGGACAAATGTAATGATTGACAAATGGATAAATGTAAGTATATATCTTGGAATAACTTCTTATTACTAACCTCTTCTGATGTATCTAGCTAGACTTTGTATTTTTAAATTAGGACGTTGCAGTATTGGCTTATATAGTTTCTGTCTGATATCCTCCTTATATGACAAGAGAACATTAAGCATTAAGTTTTGAACACAAGGCCCTAACTGAGCTTGTGAGGTTGGGACTGGGATTAAGCATTGAGTTTTGAAGACAAGGCCCTAACCAAGCTTGCAAGGTTGGAGCTGGAATTAAGCATTGAGGTGGCTGACAAAACCCTAACTGAGCTTGCAAGGTTGGGGCCAAGATGCAGTTGGGGTTTGGGGGCAAGCCCCCAACAAGCTACATACCTGTGCCAAAGGCACGGATGTAGCTCATCAATAGGAGAATGGGACGACACACATGAGAATTGATGGCCAATGAAATAATGGGGTGACCAAAAGTTAGCTACACCATTTCTAACTAAGCTGACTCAGTCATGACTAAGCTGAGTCAGCAATGACAAAGAAATTTCCTTTTAAAGTAATGTAATTCCTTTTATAGTAACTACATTATGTAAGGTCTGCCTGTTTTCATGCTGTAGCCTCAAAGCCTTTATTTTATATAAATTCTGTGTATCAATGTTCATCCTATCATTTGGCACCACTTCCAGGGTATCACATAGTCTGTGTTATAGAATGGGACAACTCCTGGGAAATTGATTAGATCAATTCTTATGTAAGGCTGACATAACAAAATTACATAAGTTTGCTGGCTTCAAATTTTGGCCATTTTCTGTGCATCAACAATTGATGATGATGATCAATCAATTTATTCAAAAACATTGCACCTCTCTTTCTTTTTGATTTGACCTCTCATCTAAACCTGAAGCTTTAAGCATTTCCCCTGTTCTGATACTGTGAGAAGAAGCTCTGATGATTGATCTTGTCAGGTCCCACTGACAATGGGGGCTCAGCTACACTGGTGAGTCCTTACTAGGTGAGCTTGGGAAGCTAAGTACAGGTCTGAGGCTTCACGGAAGCTCTGCATACAGCTACAAGTGGTTCGGGATGAAGTCTGGACGCTCTGGGGTACAAGTAGTGATGTGCATGAAGTTGAAAATGCTCTGGGTAGGGGAGCACAAGGGCAGGGGGTAGGGTAGGGACGTAACAAAGGGGGAGTGGGTAGCAAAGGGGAGTGGTACGGATCGGGGATGGGAGTAGGTTCGGAACAGTAGGAGTAGGTACAGAATGGGTGGGATGGGTTGGGTAGGAGACTGGCGTGAAGAGAGAAAGAGATACAGACATTAGGTAAGGAGATGGAAAAGAGAGATGGAATGGAGAAATGAGTCACAGAACGGAAACAAGGCACGGAGACAAGAGACAAGAGACAAGAGACAAGATGAGAGAGAGAGAGAGACAAGAGAATAGATTGAGATTGAGATAGAGACAGAGACAGAGACAGAGACACAGAAATATGGAGAACTACGGTTAATATCAAGACTACCTGACTCATATGCTACACTATGGTTTATGTACTACCCTTCCACTAAGTCCTGGGTAGGGTTCTAGCCAGGACCAAGACATCTGATTCCTCCAGCTAAGTCTCCGGACTGGCTCCCAGCCCCACGGTCATGATAGTGGTTGGGGCATGCTGGCACGGGTTACGGTGGGCTTGTGTCAGGTGGGTTGGCAGTCATGGTGCATGGTGGTGGCGCCCCTCAGCACCACAGAAGCAGGTGGCATTGTGACGTGCTGATGGTTCATGGGAGGAATGTTGCGGAACATTATGTGATGGTTGGGATGCTGGGGATCCAGATGTGTCCAGTGACAGAGAAGCCCTGGGGTGACATGTCGGCTGAGATGCCAGGGTTTGGTGATGGCCAGGGATCTGTTCAGAGATGGCTGTGAGTATTGCTGGTGCAGTGTTGGGAGGTTGTTGGCGGTCCTGGAGATGTGCAAGGGGTGCGGGGAAGGTGTGTGTTGGGGCTGGGGCAGCATATGGAGGTCCAGAGATGGCGGAGTCATGACATTACCCCCCCTTCAGCATTAAGAACCTTCGAGACAGGGGGCCGTGGTGGCGGTGCCATGGGAATTCAAACCCAAAGCTAGTGCTGGCACAGAAGTTCATGGAATTGAAGTCAAAGATGTATGGCGGCTGTCCAGAAGGTGCTTCCGGGGGGATAAAAGGGGGTTCACTACAGTTGGTTCTTCATACTGTCATGTCCTTGCCCAGTTCACCCTCTGGTTCTCCTACTCCCCCCTCCTCCAATGATAATTGTGTAGTGTCCTGGGAGGCATACGAGGTGCACTGGGCCGCCTTTGATTGGCGCCATGATGCGTGTGAGCTGTTGGCAATGCTCCGTCAACATGAGTAGGGCATTCCCCCAGTGTCCAGTGCTAACCCATGTTTTCAGAGGTGTCGATGCAAACTCCGGGGGTGGGCCCATCCTGGCAGGCCCTCCATCCCAAGGGGGTAGTGCTGCGGCCAGTTTCCTGGGTTGTTTTGGGCATCCTTCCTGGCCTGCGGGTACTGCAGGAGGTGGCAACGCCCAATCAGGTGGCGGGGGCATTGGCCTGGGTTTGGGGCACCCTGACATTGGCGTGGTGTCAGGCGCATAGTCCGGTGAGTGGCCCTTCTGGTCCAGGGGTCCCCAATCTGAGCCCAGAGTTGTTCTTAGTGTGCCCTCTGCACTTGTTGAGGGGAGCCTTGCGTGTTCCTGCCTCTGGAGGCGGGGTCACGGCGGGACTCGTCCATGTGCAAGGCTTGTCATGCCCATCATGAGAGGTGCTTGGTGTCACAGCAGTGGAAGGCAGTGTGCATAGCGGAGGAGCAGGGCTGGGAGGTGGAGTGGGTTTTGGCACAAATGGCGGTGATCCCCAAGTCCATAGTCTGGGCATACGTGGAGGGCCTGTTGGGAGTCTGGGGGTAGTGGGGTAGGGTCCGGGGCAGTGGTGAAGGTGGGCCCGCCGCGTGGGGTACAGAGGCTGCCAGGGGCTGGCTTGGAGAAGCGGCGGGCATCCTTCCCAGTGGGTCGGCCTGCCAAATGCTCGTGAAGGTCTCTCTCCTCTGAGGCGGGTCCCCCCGAGACACACATGTACTCTCCCGGGATGGGCAGGCCTCTGGGCCCTGCTTCTCCAGTCACTTGCAAGGTGTCAACGGCGGAGGTGGCTATGCGCCAATGGACAGGGGCCCTGATGGAGGAGATCGCCCAGAGAGATGCAGAGTTGCAAGAGGTCTGGGAGGAGCGCAACACAGTGCAGCGGGAGTTGGAGGAGGCACGGGCAGGGTCACGGAGGGCCCAGGAGGAGCGGGAGGGTGCCAGGAGGGAGTTGGCGGCAGCAATGGCAGTGGTGAACTCCTGGGCTGTGGAGGTGAGGGGTCTCCAGAAGTGAGTATGGCAGGCATTGTCCCGGCCCAAACAGTTGGAGAGGTGGCGGGCAGAGGCGGGGGCCCTCTGGGTTGAGAGGGAGTTGTCTGTCCGGAGGCGGGGCTGGGCCCTGAGGGAGGCAGCTGCAGGATGGGGCAAGGCAATGCGTAAGTAGTCCCCCACACCAGCAACACCGCTAACTGACCTAGAATGTTTTAGGCTGGGCGTGGGAGCACCGACTCCTGCTTGATGCGTCTTTCGCAGCGTTTGCATCCCTCCAAGAGGGCCTATCCCATTTGCAGCAAGTATCCCCGCCGGAGGTCGATCATGGCATGGTGAAACTTGGTAAGGTGCTGGCTGGACATTGTCATTGTAATGCAGTGGCTCCCGGAACCTGGTTGGACATGGCGGTGGATGCAGGCAAGCCCCTACCGTGCTTTGAGGACAATATGGCAACTGTGGCAGCCCAACTGGAGGTGGCGATGCTTGTCAAGGAGGTGGGGGTGCCGGAGGAGGAACAGAGTGTGGGGGAGGGGATCAAGTGAGGGGGGGATTTTTCTTGTTCTTTTGTCTCCAGGAGTTTGTTGCACCACATCCTATACTGTAATTTTAGATATGTACATATCATCTCTGTGGTCTCCAGTCCCAAAAATGGATTTCTTGGAACTTCTTGGAGTGTTATGATTTAACAAGAGTCACATGAGAAGGGGTGAAAGGGGCTTAGGGGTACTGGTGGGAGTTGAATCCCAAGTGAATCCAGAGGTGGGGGTTAGGCCCACTACTGCCATCTGTAGGGTCTAGTCCCAGGGGTCCCAGGGCTTGCTGGGGTACTGCCGGTGGAAGTCCCAGAGTGCCAGAGGAGCTCTGAAGAGGTTCTGGCAGGGTTCCCAAGTGTTGTCCTTGGGGCCATAACCTTTCCAATGCATGAGGTAGAGGATCTGGTTGCGGACTTGCCAGGAGTCAAGGATTTGATTGACTTCATATTGGTCATCACCTTCAAGTTTGATTGGCAGAGGTTGTTTGGGTTGCTGGCCAGGGAAGGGGTTTGGGGCATACTTTTCCAGGAGGCAGACATGGAATACTGGGTGGAGTCCTTTGAGGGTTGGGGGCAAGTCAAGTCAGTAGGCATGCATTGAGACTTTCAGGAGGATCTTGAAGGGTCCAAAGCGCTTGTGATTGAACTTTGGGGAGGGTTGGCAGGTTTTGATGTTGCATTGGTCGAGCCATATGAGAGTTCCAGGGGACCAGTTGGGGGTGGATTCACAGCAGGAGTCGGTGTGCTTGGAGTAGGCTTTGTTGGCGGTGTCGATTTCTTCCCAGAGGAATTTGTGGAGGGACCGGAGGTCTTGCGTGACTTTGTGGGCAATGTGTGAGGGTATGTTGTTGAGGGAGAGAGTGAGCTGGGGGTGGTAGCCCTTGTTGGCATAGAAAGGGGAGACTCTGGTGGTGGAGTGGGGGGTGTTGTTATATGTGAACTCAGCCAAGGGCAAGTCATGCTGCTAATCATCCTGCTGGTAGTTGACGTAGAGGCAGAGGTACTGCTCCAGGGTCTGGTTCACGCGCTCAGTCTGTCTGTCAGTCTCTGGGTGGTAGGTGGTGGATAGATTGGTTTTGATCTCCAGGGCCTTACACAGAGACTGCCAGAATTGGGAGATGAAGATGGAGCCACAGTCGGAGACAATGTCATTGGGGAGCTCGTGCTTGGAGAACACATGTTTGAGGAAGATCTGGGCAAACTCTGGGGCATTGTCAGTGGTGTGGCATGCGATGAAGATGGCTTGTTTTGTGAGGTGGCAGACTACCACGAGGATGGCATCGAAGCCGTTGGAATTGGGGAGCTCAACAATGTGATCCAAGGAGATGGAGGACCAGGGGTGGTGACCAATAGGGAGGGGTTTAAGGAGACCATAGGGGCAGTGATGGGGGACTTTGGCCCGGAGGCAGGGCTCGCAGGCTTGGACATACCGGGTGATGTCGCATTTTGAGTCCAGGCCAGAAGTAAGTCTGGAAGATGAGCTGAACAGTCTTGCAGATTCCCAGGTGTCCCCGCAGCTTATGGTCGTGGTGTTGCCAGAGGATGTCGAGGCATGTCTTTTTGTGGTCCAGGGCATAGATGCGGCCGTCTCAGAGGAGGAGGGAGTCATCAGGGGATAGGGTGAAGGGTGATGGGGTTGGCAGGGCTCCTTCTGGGGCATTATGGGGGTCGTGCTGAGTGAAGAAGTGGTCCGGAGGTGCGTTGCGGATTTGGTGTAGGATCCCTTCTTTGATCATGATCAGCACAGCATGGAGGTGCTCTGGGGGAATGACAACTTGATGGTTGAAGGAGTTTTGCTCTGCCTCAAATGACTTTTTTGGGTAGACGTCCAGGCATTGAGTGAGGTCATCGGGTTTGGCTCCAAGGCAACTGGGGTGGTAGTGGATGGTGAAGTTGTACTCCGAGAGGGTTTCTGACCAGCAGGCTTGGCGGCAGCTGAGTTGTTTTGTGGTTGTGAAGTACTGGAGGTTATTATGGTTGGAGTAGACTTGAATGTGGTGGGGTGCCCCTTTGAGATAGGCCCACCATTGTTTGAAGGCCTCGACTATGGCAAGCAGCTCCTTGTCATAGATGTCGTAGTTGAGCTCCGTTGGGATCATTGAGCATGTGTAGAAGGCAATGGGGCGGAGCTCACTACTACCGGGGTCCATCTGCGAGAGGATGCTGGCGATGGCATAGTTGGAGGTGTTGCACTCTAGGACAATGAGGAGGGAAGGGTCGTAGTGCCGGAGGATTGGGGCAGAGATGAAGACGGATTTGAGGAGTTCAAACATGCTCTGGCACTTACTATCCCAATTCCACGGAGTGTCCTTCCAGGTGAGCCAGTTGAGATGTTTTGTGATGCTGGAGTAATTATCGATGAACTGGCGGTAGAAGTTGGCGAAGCCCAGGAAGAATTGTACCTCCTTGATGTTCTGGGGAGGGGGCCAGTTGAGGATAGCCTGGATCTTGACCAGGTCCATGCGCACTCTGTCTGTGGAGACTATCACACCCAGATACTCTATCTCTGTGACATAGAAGGTGCCCTTCTCCGGTTTGGTGTGGAGGTGGTATCTCCAGAGGCATTCCAGGACCTGGCGCACATGCTCCTGGTAGTCGTCGAGGGAATCGGAATAGATGAGGATATCATCAAGGTATACAATCACAAAGACATTGCTCATGTTGTGGAAGATGTTGTTCATGAAGTATTGGAAGGTGGTGGGGGAATTGGTCATTCCAAAGGGCATGACGAGGTACTTGAATAGTCCGTAGCGGGTGCGGAAGGTGGTCTTCCACTTGTGTCCTGGGGCTATGCACACATTTTTGTAGCCTGACTGGAGGTCTATTTTGATGTAGATCTTGGCACTGCAGAGATGGTTGACAAGGTCACCAATGAGGGGGAGGGGGTACTGGTTCCTTTTGGTGACTTTGTTGAGTCCCCAGTAGTTGACTCAGAGCCAGAGGAAGCCGTCCTTCTTCTTCGCAAATAGCACAGGTGCCCTAGTGGCGGAGTTTGAGGGTCGGATGAATCCCTTGCCAAGCATCTTGTCGAGGTAGTCCTTGAGGGCACGGAGCTCCACTTTGGACATGTTGTAGACCTTGCCAAATGGAGGGGAGGTGCCTTCTTTGAGATCAATGGTGTGGTCATATGATTGGTGGGGGGGAAGTTCCTTGGCACTACCTTCAGAGAAGATGTAGGCAAACTCATGATACTTGGGGGGGACT
>QGOB01001019.1:0-30128 GCA_003313055.1 Termitomyces sp. MG145 | reverse complement strand
ATTTAAATAAGGTACATTCTGCATTTCCTCCACTTCTGCTTCATTCTGGGGTGCCATTGCTTTAGAGAGTTTCAATCCAGGTGTCATTGGTGTTGAAGACAGGCAAGCACAGGGGACAGTATTGTCACTAAAGCTGAAGTCCAGAGTCAGAAACTAGGTGTATTTAGTGTGAGTGAAATACTAACCTGAATTCCAGAGTCAGAAACTGGGGACTTCAGGTCCAACTTCATTATATACTAAAAGTGTATGAATGGAATGAAAGAACCTAAGTGAGACTTGAATGGAATGAAGGAACCTAAGTGAGACTTGAATAGAATAAAGGAATCAAACTGAGACCTGAATGGAATGAAGGAACCAAAGTGAAACTGGAATGAAATGAAGGAACTAAAGTGAGACTGGAATGGAATGGTACTCATGGAGATAATATGGTGAATTCTGGTAATGTATGGCACATTTTAACAATCTCAGCAACTAGAATCTCTCTGAGGCTGTTGCTATGGACTTGACTATAAAGCCAAGTCAGATCTAGTTGTCAGGAACATGTATTAGATTATGCTTTTGAAGTTGTTGATCCTGCCAATGTTTTGAGCTTTGTTCTTGCAATTCCAAGATTTTCAGGAGATTTAATTGATGAGTTATTAGGCCAATCCATGGTGCATTGCACAAAGGAAGGTGACATGGATTATGAACAAATATTACATTAATATGTAAGCAATTTTGATATTATTTATTGTAAGCACTATATTCTAATTTTAGGCTTGTGGACAGAGATATGCTTGTGTGCTTCACTGGTGGTAGAATTGGACATTGAGTAACACAAGTGACAGATAGCAAAAAATGTGGGAAAAATATATTTTGCAGAAAAAACAAACTCAGATTCTGAGGAGTCAGATAATGAGGCTGACAAAGTCTTTTCAGCTGAAACAGCATTGACTGAAGAAGACCATTTTGAAGAAGAAGAAAATGAGGTGGTGGTGGTGGTGGTGGAGGAGGAGGAGAAGGAAGAAGAAGAAGAAAATGATGCAGAAGACTCTGAAAATTCATTAGGCTTTGGAGCTTTGTAATTTTTTTTGATAATGTCACTATGCAATGATTACTCAATATGCTTGTATTATAGTATCTAAAATCTTTTAGCATGTCATAATTGACTAAATTTATTCTATGGATACCAGATGACTAATTAAGTTGTTTGAATATGGAACACTTGACACAGCATGGTTATAGATTATATAGTGGAATGTCAACAAATGTTATCACTCTGGGTCACACTGAGATTTGAGGATTAACAATGCATATATTCAGCAATGATAAGTATCAATAAGTTATTACAAACCTGAAATTCAAGGATTAACAATGCCTTGAATCTCATCACAGCTCCCTATTTTATACTCCTATCCAGGTGAAACAAGGGTGTGGAGTTTGCATCTTAAACTGAAACTGTCTGACTGAATGTTTGAGATAGGCACACTTTATGACAAAGCAATGATGGTTGCTATAGGTCACTTGGAGTTTCCAAGACCTTCTTCATCATTCCCACTCAACAATGACCTAGCAACAACTCCCAAAGAATTTTGGCACTTATTTAAGGCCTCCTGAGATAAAGCTTTTGTCAATATATCTGCAATCATGTTCTTGGTCAATATGTATTGTAATTTGACATTTTGATGGGAGATTTGATCATGAATAAAGTGATATCATATGTTGATATGCTTGGCTCAAGAATGTGAGACAGGATTATTGGATAACACAATACTGCCAGCATTGTCAGAGTGTATGATAGTGGCAGCACACTGCAGGAAATAAGTTCTTGCAGGATTGTTTGGATTCAGATGGCTTCACATGTAGCATTTGACAATGCAATATATTCAGCTTCAATGGTTGACATGGCAACAATGGATTGCTTCTTCAAGGACCAGGATACTGTGCTTCCATTTATATCAAAGCATCATGTGCTTACTGATTTCCTATCATTGAGATCACTGGTCCAGCTTGAGTCACTCCATCTGACAAGCATTATCACTTTGTCCTTTGATTTGCCAAGTCATAATGATAACTCTTTTATCTCCTTGAGATATCAAAGGATCCTTCTGCAGGCTGATAATTGTGGTATTCTGGGGTTCCCTGCAAATTGTGCAGCAGGTCCAACTGAAAACTGAATGTCGGGGGGTTTGAGTTGCATAGAGAAGTGACCTGACAAGAGAAATGTAATGTATTCCTTTTGCATATTTGTCATATTCCTCTCACTTGTGTTGACTACTGGGCACTCATGCTTAGGAGAGATGATGATTAGTGACAACAGGTGTTGACACAGGTGAACAGGCAGTCATTTCAAATTGGTTCAAAATAGAATCAACATACAAAGTTTGATTAAGGTAAATGTATTGATTAGTATGGTCCCATGTGACTTGAATGCCAAGCACAAAATGGATTGTGCCTAAGTCTGTGACACCAAAATCATTGGACATCTTGTTTTTGAAGGAAATAATTTCTTCAATATCCTTTCCAGCAATTATTATTTTATCAATGTAGACCAGAATAAATAAGATGATTTTGCCTTTAGATCAGAGGATGTAAATGCAATCATCAGATTGGATTTGCTTAAAACTGTATTTGATAAGGACATTGTGGGGTTGCTCTTTTCATTTCCTATCCACTTGCTTTAGCTCATATAAAGCTTCTAAGAGTCTCCAGTATTTCTTTTTTCCTATTTCTTCAGAAGCTCTCATGAATATTTCTTCATATAGAGATCCTTCCAAATATGCTCCAATCACATCAATTTGATGAACTTCTAGATCAAGCATAGCAGCAATGGTGAGAAAGATTTGAAGTGAGGTAAACTTGGCAACTGACAAGAATGTTTCACCATAGTCAACACCTGGGACTTGCTAAAATCCTTGCACAACTATGCATGCTTTAAATTTTAAATGCCTTCCTTGTTCATCAAGTTTTTTCTTCAAAACAACTTTGCTTCCTATTTTCAGGTAAGTTGTCTACTTCTTTGAATACTTCTTTACACATGAGTTGATTATATTTGACATCTATTGCCCTTTTCCACTTGTCAGCTTGTGAAGTTTTAAGGGCCATATTTATGGGGGGACCATTCAATGGAGCAACAGGTGGATCCAATGCCATGGAGTTCTCAGGAGTAGTCAGTCTTGATGAATATTGGAGATTGCCATCATGAACATTTTTGGTGTCTGATTCTGCACTAACATTTTTGTTTTCAAACTTGGAGGAGGTGATTGTGGATGTGTGATGCAGTGAGTCATCATCAGGACATACAGCATTATTCACAGAGTTGTCAATTTCTTCCAGTCCAGACTATGTCAGGCCAGTTTTGACCTGAGCCAAATCACTAGGAGTGTTGTCTTTGTGAAAATTTATGTTTCTCAAAGCAATGATCTTGCCATTTTCTAGGTCTTTCAGCCTATAACCTTTGGTCTCATAAGACCACCAGCCAAGTATTTGAACTTGCACTGCTCAAGATTTGAGTTTCCCTTTTTGCACCTCTTTAAGTACATGTGCCCAACTGAGTGAGCCAAAAACTTACAGGTGTGGACAAGTCAGGCTTTTGTTTGGAGTCAAACCACTCAGTATATGGAATTTTCCCTTGCAATGTGGATATTGGTGTAAGAGATCGAACATATACAGCATACAAGAATGCTTTGCCCCAATAACATAAGTTCATGTTCACCCTGGCAGAGCATACATCTGGTCATTTCTAGGAATATGGCTATATCCCTTTTGGCTATGCCATTTTGTTGGGGGCAATATGAGTTTGTCATTTTGTGTATGATCCCATTTCTTTGGCAAAATGCTTCCATTACTGAATTCACAAATTTGGTGCTGTTGTCAGTGCAAATTCTTTTGACATATTTTCCTGACTGACATTTGTACCTGGTAACAACTTCTCTAACATTGTCATTGACTTTGTCTTTTGTTTTGAGTAGTAATCCTATGGGATATTGTCTACTGACTTCAACAATTACCATGGCATACCAATAATTGTCCCAAGTGGAGACTGACATTGGACCCACAAGATCCATCACAAGAAGTTCATTTTTATCATATTTCATTCTGCTGACTTGTGGAAGTGGGGGCCAAATCAATTTGCCTTGTGCACATCCACTGCAGAGTCTATCAAATTCTTGGGGAAATTTGATATTTAGTCCAGTGACTAAGTTTCTATCCATCATCAATTTGATGGTTTGTGGAGCAATGTGTCCAAGTCTATGATGTAATAAATGCATAGTCTGTTCATTGGCAATATATGTGACTTGATTTTTGCCATTGTTGAATGATGCACATACGATTCAGTACAATGTGCCATGAGTGCCAATCAGATTGGCATGCAGGAATTCATTACCATCCCAGGCTAGAAAAAGTCCAAATGTTAGTCTGGTGATTGTAGCACCACCACATTGAAGTTGACCCAAGCTTATCAGATTTGCACCAAGGGTAGGGATGTGTAGGACTTCATGCAGAATCACATTGTTTGTTCCACTTGGTATGTCTGTTTTAAATTTGACTGTTCCAATACCTTCAATGGGTAACTGACTTGAACCTCCAATGGAGATATTCTGGTTGGTTACATCCCAATATTTTGTAAAGTATGACTTATTGCAAATCCTATGGCAGGACATGGCACTGCCCAACAATAAACCAACAGGCATTTCACCACTGGTTGCCATGAAAACCATACCAACATTGCGAGCTTTTGCTTCTGCTCCAGAAATGGTAATATTGGCTCTTCCAATTGGTTTCTCCATCTTGGGCTTTGGACATCTGGAACTCCAGTGTCCCTTTTCACTGCATTATACCAGGTATTGTTGTGCTTGGGTTAACAATGTTTTTAGTTAAGCTTGGTTGACTTTGAACTGACTTTGCTCCTACTAAATCTGTTATTTGTTCACGCAACAAGGGCTATGGTTTTTGTGGAAGCACTTTCTTCATGGGATTTGTGTTCATAGACTAGGGTCAATTCAGTAGACACATAATTGAGTTTCAAGGATTTTCCTCAAAGTAACAAGGTCTGTTTTATTACTTCCCATGCAGGCAAGGTTGGTAATGACAACAGTATAGCATGAACAATTGTGAGGTCATCAATCTTATGATCAGGGTCATCAATCTTATGATCAGGGTCATCAATCTTATGATCAGCTTTGAGAAAGCATCATCAGATGCTGTAACAGAATTCAATATGGTCATAAATGGAAGTATGACCATTCCATTTCTTTGTGAAGAGTTCTCAGTAATGTTTATGCCGCTATATTGTTCAATGAAGTTCATGCACAATTGTTCCCAAATAGATGTGGAACTTTTGCAGTTGACAATGGTTTCCTGCTGAGTATACTCGACAGCATTATGAATCAGTCCCATTGCCGCATTGTCTTTATTTAGCCAACAATCATATTTTTCACAAGACTTTTCCCAAGCAACATATTCTTTAGATTGAAGTACATCCATTAGATCTTGACCATCCTTTTGAACACCCACCAAAGATATGCCCTCACTAGGGCAAGGTGATGTCATAAGATCTGGGAAATCCAAAGGGGGTTTGACAGGGCACAATTCGCGGCCAGACACAACACCCCAGAGACTCTTGAAACCGTCTGACTAAATGTTTGAGATAGGCACACTTTATGACGAGGCGATGACGGTTGCTATCGGTCACTTGGAGCTTCCGAGACCTTCTTTGTCAACACTGAAGTTACTCAAAAGCATATCATTATTGAGAAATGTATGTCAATGTCAGTTGAAGATAGAATTGTTCGAAGCATAAATATATCTAACACTATATAATCCTCGAAAGACATGCTGCAATACATATGTTATAACCAAAAAATATATATATCAATATCATATTGCTGTAATAAAGATAATCCTCCTGGTTTTCTTTGTACCAGTGTGGTATTATAAAAACTCAAATGGCTTTCGTACTCATATGGAATTATCATGAAGAAGTCGACAGCTTAAGAGAAATAGGACACTCAGTGGGAACGAGTTTCATCTCCGGAAGTCCGAAGTTGGTCAGGACCTGGCAGACTCTGTAATAGGTGGATGATGTATTGGTCTCGGTGTTTAACATTTTTATTATTCTTTTCGTACTGTTTAAATCATATTTGAACGCCACGTCCTACTTATTACTGTTGTACTACTGCTCATTCCTCTCGACATCGATTACGGCTTTGTACTCACTATTTGTGTCATTTGAAACTTAGGACATCGAGGCTAATTCTCGGTTCTGTCATGTACACCTAATCATGCATATTATATATAATACAGACGAATATTCAACGTGTTATCAATCACTGATAAATACAGATACAAGATACACTCATGGTTGAATAAGAAAAGAGAGAAAGAAAATACATGCCGACATCATTCGCTATATATCAAAAACTGTTGAATCAACAATCAGTTTTAAACACGATTGGAGCTAACGACAATTACTCACATCCTTATATGGCTTCTCTGGCGGCTGTCCGTGCCTTGGAAGTGATTCAGGAAGCTCTGGTCTCCTCTTGTCAAAAGCGACGCGAAAACCCAAGTCATCTTGGTAATCCAATTCAGGGTATGTCGACAACTCAGCGGGAAACGTTTGCCCAGGTGGTGCGAACACTATATAACCTTCTTTCGTACAATGATCACCCCGGCGGTTCCAAAATCCAACCCTGCGGCGCTGGCGGGGGGGAAGGCTGACAGGAGTGTATATCCTGACCGGAGTGACCGGTTTCGGACGTTCTTCTTCATACGAAGCTGTAGAAATAGTCCTTTGATGGTAACTTACGGGAGGAGTTGTCGAGGAGTGAAACGGTCCTGGCAGGGAAGGCTTTGACGTTGGAGACGATCGATGAGAGTGTGAATTACGCAGGACTATAGTATCAGAGAATATGCCATCAGAGGAGTGGTTTCTCTGGGGTGGTGATGTGGAAAAATAGATCTCAAAGGTCGGACGAGGTGTTCGGGAGCGAGGGGGAGTTTGACGGGGTCTTGAGTATGAGTCAATACTGGGAAGGGTATGTTGTCGAACAATGGAGGGACGATGAGAAGAATCCTGTATATTGTCAATATTGTGGGCAGTGAATTGGTCCTGAGGGACATCTTGAAAAACGGACGATGATGCAGAACGAGGGTATGATTCAGAGCGGATGGGTGGGCTTCGAGTGAAAAAAGACTGCTGAGAAGCAGGTGCAGATTGGAGTACATCAATCTGAGTATGGGTAACTGAGCGCTTGGTGGGATGCGGATTCACGGAAATGTTTAGGGGACTGACAATATCTACAGGCTCGTGTGGGCGAGGAGAGTTTGTACGATGTGTGGCGACTTCGACCTCAGGCGCTTCTCTGTTGGTAACGAGACCTGGCTGATTACCGATGTTGGGATACGTTGCACTACGGTTAATTGGGCGCCTGGTGGGATGCGGAGTTCCAGAAATGGTTAGAGGACTGAGGATATCCACAGGCTCGTCGAAAGTTTCGGCTGTAAGACGCTCCCCTTCACCAGTGTAAAAGCCATATGACTTAGGATTAGAGGGAGGATGTCCTGAGTTTTTAGCGTTGGAAGGTCGTGTGTAGTGTTCGGGGGTACGAATGATCTTGGAGCTAAATGTGGTTTTAAGTGGTGATGTATCAGAATGCATAGTGCCTGTTGATGCGTGAACCTGGGAAGCAGAAGCACTCGAAGATGAAGACGGATCGGTAGCATGGTGAAACCTTGGTGCTGGAGCGGAGTCAGGCAATTGCGATTCGGAGAAAGAATGATTTTGTGCTTGATTGTTGGCCGCCGTCACCGACGCGTCCACAGGAGCTGCACGTTGAGTAGACTCGGAAGGCACGTCGTCAGGCAAATTGAGCGGCTCCCAGATCCAAGGAGTCTTGGGAACCTCAGGAACCTGTGGAACCTCAGGAACCTCGGGAATCTCATCCGCAGGAAGGTTCTCTCTATGATAGTGGTTAGCAGAGCAGGGAAAAAGTAGCAACACAAGCAGACGCACGCTGGAATCATGTTATGCAAGTCGAGCCCATTATCGCTCACCTTCATTGCGAGATACGCAGCACTGGGCGGTTTGATGGTCTTTTTGTAAGGATTGAAGTGTGCTGGAAATGCCCATGATGGAGCGGCCATCCATTGCATCTGGGGTGCCGGATACATTTGCCAATTGTACGATGGATTGAACTGCCAAGAACCCCTTTGCCATTGGCGTTGGTTGACGGATAGATTTGGGGGCATTGGAGGTACAGCTCCGCGGTACGGAGGATACCATCCTGGCGGATGACGGTATGACATCTGAAAGTGTTATCGAGAAATTCTGCGAACATATATATAGATATACATATGACTTACACTGGCACCTTGCTGATTGAATTCAGGATGGTCGAAAACAAGGAGCACTCAAAGGCCCCTCTGGTACTTAAGAAAGATCAATCGAGCCTGCAGCCAAACCACAGGCTCTCGGCTCCTGCCGACAAACACGCGGCGAGCACGGTTTTCCATGAATAACTGACAGTTATGTAAGGCGGGGACAATTATTAGATGTAGCCAGGAGTAGCGTTTTATGATGGATCAGCTACGTCAGATCGTTAAAAGTGGTGATCCTTTGACTTGGGACAATGCTTGGTCAGTACTTTTCTCGCTCCTTACGGTGTTTTCCCTTTTAAAATATCTAAAGGCAGGCGAACGTAACGCCATGGGATGCTGGCGATGTACAGCCCCCTCTGCGGGAGCTTGTTGAATCCGGTGACATTGATTTTCCTTGTCAAGGACGGGTTTTAGTCCCAGGTTGTGGGATGGTGAGTTTCCACCTCGGATGTATCATCTGGTGGTGGCCGAGATGCCTACTCTCCTAGGGCTATGATGCGATCTATCTCGCATCCATGCCGAACCTCAAGACACTTGGAATGGATGTCTCTGAGACCGCCATCAGGAGGGCACGGGCGTGAGTATCGCATAGTTTTCAATTTGGTTGAGTGCCGCTCAATTCTACAGTAATCTGGCATCAATCTCCACTGTCCCTTCTCCTGGTGAGGTTTCCTTTGAGGTAGGAGACTTTTTCAACTTCAAACCAGAGGAGAAATTTGATGTCGTATATGATTATACGTACGTATTCTTTGCTGTTGTCGTGCAATTGAAGCCCTCATTCATTTATCCAGGTTTTTTGTCGCTATTCCTCCACAAAGGCGCGTCGAATGGGGACAGCAGATGATTTCTCTCATTAATCCTGGGGGCTATCTAATTACACTTGTCTGGCCAATAGAACCACCTTCTGAGACGGGCCCTCCTTTCTTCGTGCGTGTAGAACACTATCAGGAAGTTCTGGGAGAGGCCTTTGAGAAGGTTCTTGACAAGGTTCCAGAGACATCCTTACCAAGGCACGTCGGAAAAGAGAGAATTGTGGTGTGGAAGCGTGTCTAGTGTAGTTGTGTTTTGTTAGGGTTATAATAAGCGCCGGGATTGATGTCCCTGTCTTGTTTATCGTCAACTTCAACCTTGCTTCCCTTTGAACATAATAATGGGTCCTCGTCCCCTTCGCCTCGTCAATGGCAGCATTCCTCTCTCTAATACCCAATCGCCTCCTAGCACCAGCATTGCCAAGCCAAATGTCCGCCGTCACTCATCTATCTCATACCGTTCCAGCGATCAGGCAGTCGAGGCCCCTCGTTCAACGTCATCTAGTCCCCAGCTCAGCCCCTCTACTACATCGAATTCCTGTATCTCTATTATATCACCAAAGGAACAAGGAGATGAAAGCGGAACACGCGAGATGCTGCCATTGACATTGGTCGAAAAGTGCGTTCGCAGCCGTCTACTCTGACATCCTGGGTCTGAGTACATAGTTAGGCATTCAGACCTTTTAAAGTTCATCGCCCAGAAGGAATCCAAGTGTTTGGAACTTCGTTCTCAGCTAGCTATTCTTGAGGTCGAAATTCTCCAGCGTATGTGTATCTATCTACCTATTGACTTTTCTTGTTCAACTGTTCATCCATGATCCCAAAAGTCAAACGAAAATGGGAGCGCATCGTCAATCGAGGATTTCGTGATAACTCCCCGGCTTCCGTTTCGACTTCTCAGGGCAGCGGCGCCGTCTTTGAAGGTATTATGGAGGGCGTGCAGGATGTTGGTAGATTTATAGCAGCTGGTCTGGCCATTAGAGAACAGGCACCTCTCTTGCCCTCCCTTTCATCCTTGCCTCGTCCTCTTCGTCCTACACATCCATACTCCCGGTCAAAACCTTTGTCAGCCACTCATGAGTCCGCGCGTCTGTCCCAGTCTTCTACATCATCTGTTGTTGAAGACACGGAATCCGCGCGAGCTGAGAATAAGAATGTTGGTAACGATGAGCTGACCCAAATTCTCATGGTTCATGACACAGGTGCGACGCCCACAATGAGTCCGAACCCTGCGTTCGAACGCCAACGTCAGCAGCGGAACCAGCAAGGGCAAGCCGACTCACAACCGGACCTTGGGGGACCTCTCTTGAGCAGCTCAAAGATGCATCGTCGCAAGTCGCGAAACGTGCATCCACGCGCCACCTCACCAAGCCAATCTGAATCGATTTTGGAGCTAACGGAGGCGGAAAAGAAGAATGCGATGCGGGCGAAGAGGGCAACTGTCCATGGAACAAGCTTTCCACCCGTCTCATCAATACCAGGACTCGCTGCGCTGACGATGGGCCCAGCGTCACCTGTCCCGT
This sequence comes from Termitomyces sp. MG145, assembly GCA_003313055.1. Lineage (NCBI taxonomy): Eukaryota > Fungi > Basidiomycota > Agaricomycetes > Agaricales > Lyophyllaceae > Termitomyces > Termitomyces sp. MG145. The sequence goes on along the minus strand of QGOB01001019.1, from coordinate 19,435 downwards.
CGTGGGTCAATAGCGTAGGGAAGAAGTGGGGAGAACTGCAACGTGTTTCAACGTTAGTGTCTCTTCTTTACTTTTTCATACTCATGCCAATTGTTCCTCCAGATTCTCAAAGAACCAAAAACGCGCCTCAATTATTCTTTCTGACGTATCTCAATCCATCGTATCTGCACTTTCGACTCCTTCCACTTTGGTGTCAACCCCGTCCTCACCAGTACCCTCATATTTTGACCCGTCTCCCCTTGCTGTCGAGTCAAACTTTCCATTGAACAGAGAGACTGGCAACCATAGTCCACGAACAACAGTTTCCCCCGGTGGATCGACTCAGTCGAAGCAAACATGTCCATATCCAGCTCGGCAATCGCTTGAGTCCACCTCTCCAACGCAACGCTGAACCCTGCTGAAGCGAAAATCAGATCAGGAGCCGGAGTTGGGGATGGATTGATTTGGCAGCACTGTATTCATGTACTTTCATAGTGTCCCAGACCTTTGAAACTTGGAGAAGCACCGCATCAGCAGGTTAAGGGTAGATCGGACCCTACGTACGACAGGCGCATACATATACCGTTTGTTCACTCACCACGTAGTACTCAATGATAGTGAAGCCAATACGGCGCATGAACGTGAACGGAATCAAGCAGAGCACGGACGAGGTGTCCGGAGAGTCAAATGAAGGAACAAAGGGTTAACGAGCGGAGAAAAGCGCAGCGCGTAACGGATTCAGATGTTCTACTATCATAGGGCGAAGAGTCCATCAAGAAGCACGCAGTGTCGTGTCTAAAGTGATGCTAAAGTCCACCCCTCTGCCTCATAAGAAAACACGATTCAGCGCAAGGTATAGATGAAACAACAAACTTCTATACTTACCCTGGGCACACAAACAAGAAAATGTCTTGCTGAAGCTGCTCCAATCCAAACAGAATCAGCACTCAGACAGCTCTTTTGCACAATCCTACTCCACTGTGCTCATACCACTCCAGAGGCTTTATGGAATGAATTTGAGCACTCTATTTGCAATAATCTTCAACACAAATTGTAGCATGCCATGCAGTATAGAGACAGGATCTTTGTCAATGCAGACATTTATTTTCTGGAGTGGCATCTCTGGTGAATGGGATGACATCCTGGGCATATCCCTTCCACCCACTTGCTGCATACCTGGAATTCAAACCGGGTTCCTGTGGACAGGGCAGCCAATAATGTCATGTCAATAGTCTCTGTGTGGAAATGCCTTTACACACGTTGTGTGGGGCTACAGGCCCTAGGATGGGAATTACCCTACTCCTTTCCTGACACTCCTTTCCTGACACCAGGCCTACTACCCACTAAAATCCCACTATGCTCCACTTCCTGTGGGTGTCAGAGGTGGATTAGGTCCATTAATCCAGTAAATTTCCATGTTTCTACTACAAGCAATTTCTGCAAGGCTTTTCCCTAGGCATTTGTTTGATAGCTTAACATGTTGAAGAATACTGACCTCATCAACCATTCATTGTGTCATCACTTCATACATATATTAAAACATTTAGTCAGACTGCTCCACTGTGAAACACAAATTACTTATCCTTGTCTCATCTTGAAAAGAGGTATAAAGTAGCTTCATTATGCTGAGATTTGGGTCATCATTTTGACTTCCAAATCTCAGGTGTGTCCACTACTGCTAGCATATGTAATCTTGATAAGCCTTGTGGATGGTATGCTGTTTTTTTCTTTTAAGAACTAGTGGGCTGCCTAGGATTGAGAACAGACTTTGTGCTGGGAGTGATTCTTCCATTGCTCTCTGCTACAGAGAGTTAACCATATCCCATACTATCTCTTGTCCTGGAAATTTACACTCTGTGAGGATGTGACTCAGCAAGTCCTCCATGTTGCCATGCTTACATTTGATCCTTTCTCTTAGTTCAGGCTTCATTGTTGGGTGGTCCTAGTATGAGCCAATTTTGTATGCATCATGTGCACACTTTGACAGGAAGTGTCAGGTCCTGCTGACAACAGGGGCTCAGCTACACTGGTGAGTCCTTACTAGGCGAGCTTGGGAGGCCAAGTACAGGTCTGAGGCTTCTTGGGAGCTCTGGTACAGCTACGAGTGGTCCGGGGTGAAGTCTGGACGCTCCGGGGTACGAGTAGCAATGCGCGCAAGGTTTGAAAGTGCTCTGGGGAGGGGAGCACAAGTTCAGGGGGTAGGGGGGTTTGTAATGGGGGAGGGAACAGGGAACAGGAGGGTAGTATTGATTGGAGGGGGCAGAGGTAGGTTTGGGAGCGGGTAGAGATAGGTACGGACAGATGGGGGGGTGGATTGGTTAAGTAACCGGGGGATGAGAGGAGACGCGGAACAGAGAGTAGAAATAGAGAGGAAGAGATACAGAACAGTAGATATAGAAATGGAGGAGAGATACGGAACAGAGATACAAGTCACAGAACGGAAACACAAGGCATGGAGATGAGAGTCGAGAGACAAGACGAGAGAGAGAGAGAGGCAAGAGAATAGATTGAGATAGAGACAGAGACAGAGAATACGGAAACACGGAGAACTATGGTTAATATCAAGACTACCCGACTCGTATGCTACCCTATGGTTTATGTACTACCCTTCTGCTAAATACTCGGCAGGGTCCTGGCCCGGGACCGTAACATCTGATTATCCTCCGGTTAGGTCCCGGGGCAGGTTCTCAGCCCCGGGGTTGTGACAGTTGTTGGGGTGTGTTGGTGCAGGTCGCGGCGGTCTTGCGTCGGGCGGGTCGGTGGTTATGGTACATAGTGGTGGCGTCCATCGACGCCACAGAAGCAGGTGGCCTGGTGACGTGCCGACAGTTCATGGGAGGAATGTTGCGGAATGTTATGTGATGGCTGGGATGCTGGGGGTCCGGATGTGCCTGGTGACAGGGAAGCTTTGGGGTGACGTGTCCGCCGAGATGCTGGAGTTTGATAATGCCCAGGGGTTTGTCTGGAGATGGCCATGGGTGTTGCTGATGCAGCGTTGTGGGGTCGTCGGTGGCCCTGGAGGTGTGCGGAGGGTGCGGGGGGGTGTGTGCCAGGGTTGGGGCAGCATAGGAGGGTCCAGAGATGGTGGGGTTGTGACAGGAAGACTTGCACTGACTTTGAGAAATCTTTGCTTCTTAGGCTGATCCAGAATTGCCTTTTCTTAGCCTGTCTTCCATTAGTTCTTTTGACATAATCTGTTACTTTCCCCACAACATGACTTGTCCTATATCTCCTGGGAACTATTATGTTCCCTTTAATAATTTTGTAGGCTATTATTGCTTGAGGTGATTTTTGCTAGTTTAGCACTAGTTAGATGAAGTTCTGGTAGATTTACAGGAAGGATTATTGGACTGTCATTATCTAACACATCCCTAGCTGCCTGGTCAGCTTCTTTTTTGTTTTGCATAGTGTGGTGTCTGATAAATTGATGAAATGGATTGTGGCTGCATGCATTCTCAGCCTTCCTATTACAGTTCTTGGTAGCCTGGCATTTCAAGTGCCCAAAAATCTGGTGTCTTCCATTTTGCTGACTTTGTGCATTAGAGATTCAATGATCATTTGTGATCTAGTGTTAATGTGCAGAGGGGACTTCAGCCCAACTTTAATTGATGCTAGGATTATTGCTAGGAGGGTGCTGCTTTCTTCTGTGTTGTGTTCAAGTCTTACCTGCATCCAGATTGACACAATTTGCAAAGGAGACTTCTGCTCTCTTTTGTGAGTCAGTCATTTGGCTGCAACCTTTCATATTGTATTTACTCCTTTGATGAACACTGTAGTGGGTTTAGTATTTTCATTGCTTTTTTTGTGTGTGTACATCTGATTATATATCAGACCTGCAGTGAAAATTCTAAAGATATCTGCCATTGGGCCTGACATTGCTATTCTAGATCAAAAACATTGTGTTGGTTTTCTTTGTTATTGTCTATTGCTAGGTTTTCTTCCCATAGTCTGTCATCTGGCTGGAGCATCCCTAGAGTCCCATTTTGCAGGAAGACAGTCAACATGTCCCTTGCCTTTTTGTAGTATGGGTGCTTACATTTGTGCATGTTTCCCATCTCCGTATAGTTCATGCATTCACACTCATCTGAGGCTAGATGGCCTATTTTTTGTATACTATACACAAGTAGTTCTGCATCTCCAATACTGATGCACTACTTTTGATCCTAGCTGCCATGCAGGAAACAACTAATCAGGCAGACTAGAGAAGAGTCATTAGTAGCTTATACTTAGTGGGGTTGCAAGCAAGTTCCCTGTAGCATGTTCAGGCTAACATGGTCAGTAGTGATTTGAAGAGAGAAACTGGGTAGGAGTTAGTGGAGGCAATGATGACTAGTGTAAATCATAACTGCTTAGAGTGAGTGTACAGAGGTGCCAATCCTCTGTAAACTAAACAGGAAATGTTAGTGATATAACAAAAGCAAAAGCAAATACTATTTGCTAGCTGCAGGTGCTAGTGTGTGATAAAAAACAACAAAGGAAATGAGAGTAAAGGAGTCAAGGAGGAGAGTGCAATGAGTGGAGGCATTACTGTGCTTTGAGTGAAAGAGCTCTTAAGCATAGTGTGTGAGCTAAATGGGGCTATGAACAGACAGTTCTATGCTGTAATCAAATGATGAGGTATTTATACTAGTAAGAGTAATGTGACCCAAAAGGAGTAGTCACCAAATAGGTAAGAGAGGCTGTGGCATTGGCTGCTGACTGAATAAGTAAGAAAAACACATGTCAAAAAGAGGGGGCTGTTATTGAATAAGAAACTGGTCAATAATATAAATGATGAGCAATCCTAGTCAGCCAACACAATCTTCAGGATAGTAGAGGCTGCTAACAGTATCAGCTAAGGTGGTCATGAAAGGTAATGTCATCCAAAGTCTATCCAGTTGTTAAGGTGTTTGTTATTGATGGGTATTGTTGTTAAGGAGTTTTCCCAGAAATTCATCCATATTTTGCATAATCAGTGTCATCTGATTTTCCAGATCGGATAAAGTTGGATCTGTATTGTTAGATATCTTGAAGTTATTGTTATTTTGTTGTCAGTGCCAGATGAGTCTTATCAACACACATCATTTTGTGGTTGCTTTTATTTCATTCCTCTCAGGATTTTTTGTTCAAAAGCAAGGCCTTCAGGACAGACTCTAAATGTATTGGCTGTTTTAAACAGTTTTGTGATATCTGAGCATAGTTTTTCCTGTGTTGACATTTTTGTTTTCTAGGTTTGAAGAAAAGGTGTACACTTAACTCTATCATCAATCTTCCCATTTGTGAAAGTAATATTGGTGGCCATGAAGGCATTAGCTAGTCTCATTAGCCAGCAGTTTTAATAATAGTTTGTTCATTTATTAGTGGGCTTCTGTGAGCTCACATAAATTTGCTTATTTATCTTGTTATTTAGCTTCTCAATGTTCTGTGGCAGCTCCATGTCCCTCTGAGCAATCTCTCCCACCAAAGCCTCCATCTGCTGGCACATTGCCATCTCTGTTGCCAAGACATTGAGAGTAGCCACCAGGGAAGAAGGACCAAGGGCCTCTCAGTTCGAGAGGAAAATAGATGCATTCTGGGAGGACTGGCCTCTGGGGAGGAAGACCTCTGGGATTGCTTGGGGGGTCAATCAGAGGAGGACACCTGCTGCTTACTTTTCTTGCTGGAGGTAGTCCCCAATGCTTTCTACACCCCTTGTAGCAGCCCCACCCTTCACCATGGCCCCAGACCCCACACCACTGCCCCTGAACTCCTGATGAGCCTCCTGCGCATGCCTGGGTCTCGCCCCAGCCTCTCCTGCCACTTGGGACTTGAGAGTCACTGTCATCTGCACCAGGACCCATCCTGTGTCCCATTCTTGCTCCTCTGCCATGCAGGTTGCCCTCCAAAGTTGCGACACCAAACACCTCTTGTAGCAGGCACAACAGGCCTCACACATGGATGAGTCCTGCTGCAACTGCACCTCCAGAGCCATGAACTCACAGGGCTTCTCCCAGCAGGCACAAAAAATGCATTAGGGTGACTCCGGGATCAGTTATAAAACTCACAACTAGGGAGCTACTCACTAGACTATGCACTTGGCACCACACAAGTATTGGGGGACCCTAGGCCCAGGCCAATGCCTCTGCAACCTGCCCTGCTGTTTGTGGCCTTCTGAGGTATCCAATGCCTAAGGGGAACAACAGGAGCAGCTTGAGGAAGCTGACTGTGGAATCACTGCCTCTGGGTGAGATGGAGCTTGCCAAGATGGACCAGCCCCTGGAGTTTAGAAAGACACCTCTGACTTGGAGTCAGTCCTGGAACATCACAGAAATGCTCTACTTACGTTAGAAAAGCATTGCAGACAATTCTTGCTTCTGCTGACAATGGTCATATGAGGCCCAACATGCCTTGTAAAGCTCCCAGAATTGAACATGGTTATCATCAGAAGAAGGAGGAGTAGGAGAGCCTGAGAAAGAGTCAGAGGAAGACATGGAAGATGAAGGAGTATCTGTGATGAGCCCTCTTTTTATTTATGGAGACAGCTTCTGGACAGCCACCATATGACTTTGACTTCCATTCTGACACCTTCCATGCCAACCTCGACACTAGCTCAGATTCAATTCCCATGACACTACCACACAGCTCCATCTCAAAGGGTCTCAACATTGAAGGGGGGTAATGTCATGACCCCACCAATTCTGGACCCTCATACACTACTCCAACCCCAGCACACACACCCTCACCTGCCATACACCTCCAGGGCCACTAACAACCCACAATGCTGCATTGGCAAATACCTTTGGCCATCTCTGAACAAACCATGGCCATCACCAAACCCCAGCATCCCAGCTGCCACATCACTCCAAGGCTCCATGTCATTGGACATCACCAGACCCCAGCATTTTGGCTGCTATGTCAACATTCCCCCTTTGGCTGTCAACATATCATTAGGCACAACACCTGTTATCTGTGGCATTAGTGGCACCACCACTGTGCTCCATGACCACTGACATGCCCTGCACAATGCAACTGTGGCCTACACTAGCATGCCCCAATAGATGCCACAACTCTGGAGCCAAGACCTTGCCCTGAGACTTAGCCAGAGGATAGTATATAAGTTGTAGGGTAGTGTAAGAGTCAGTAGTCTTGATATTGCCTTAGTTCTTGCTTGGTTTGTCTGTCTCCATCTTTGGTTCCTCTCTTGTCTCATCTCTTGTATCTTGTCTCCATGCCTTGTACTCCAGTTCCATGCCTCATTTCCTACCTCTGTTTCTAAGTTCTGTATCTCATATTGTCTCTCAATCCCTTACTATTTCCATTTCCCCTTCTGTTTCATACTTGTATCTATTATCTCTTTTACTTATCTCTGACTCTTAATCAATCTCATTTTTCCCTTTCCACTTATCTGCCTTCTCAAAACTTAAATCTCTGAACTTGTGCTCCTTAGCCTCAGAGCACTCCTATCTCCTCAGCTGTCTCTATCTTGCAGCCCCAGAACCTTCAGACCTCACTTAGAACTCCCTGTAATCCCTCCAGAGCTTCTGCTAAACCCCGGTGATATGACCCAGTCAGTGCTGGCTGCTTGACAACAACAAATTGAACAAAGCACATGACACAAGCATGTGACTGCTACCAACTGACCCCTAATGACACCAACTATTACTGACAATTGTTTTAATGACTAAGTCAACCTTAGACAATCCAGCTCTCTCTATGGCCCCCATTCAGCAGCCAACAATTGATTGTAACTGCATTACCAATGGCCTACCAATCATAAATTTAGTTTCCTTCTCTTTTTTTTACTTACAATTTTCTTTTTTGATCTACTTACAATTTTCTCATATTACTTACAATTTTCCTATTCAATAATGGCCTCTGGCATGTGTTATCACATGCAACCACTACACCTACCATCTCTTACCAGTTTTCCCTTTTGCTACATTATATACCTATAAATACTGCCCTGTCAGTAGCTAATCATCATTGAATTATATCAGAGTCTAGTTCCTGTTCTAGACCATGCTTCAGATCTCTTTTTGCTCTTGCTTCACTACTGGCTGATTTGGGTTTACCCAGTCCAGTCTCCTCTCACTCATCTCTAAGCTTAACGGTATCATTAAACTTAACACTCATTACTTTTGCTAAGCACCATATGGGCACCTTTGTTTTGTCTTTGTTAAGTGCCATACAGGTGCCCAAGTCAAGCCTTCATTAATGCTAGCACCTACAGCTAGCAACTTGTATATTTCTGTTAACCCCACCTTTACCTCTTAATAACCTTCTAGGTCTTGATCCACAGACATCACTGCAATTCAGTAGCAACATTAAAGCCCATACTTACCATTTACTCCCACTTCCTTACTGACTCTGACCTCACATCTCCTTAATGGGTTTCTGGGACTTTGCTTGACTCCTCTCATACACACATCACACTACTACTTGCTAGCTACCCTATCTTGCTGGTCTTGTTGGTTGTTACCTGCACAGCAGCTAGGTGGCAAGTCAGCACATCACTGGACTTGTACATGCCTCTCGAGCTTGCATAGTAAGGACTTGCCAGTGTAGCTGAGCCCCTGTTGTCAGCAGGACCTGACAGGTACTCTTAGAGATAGTATGATGAATTTCTAGAAATGTATAACACATTCTCAACAAAAATGTCTAAAAGCAACATCCTCTGAGCACATAGAAAATGCACTCACTCTTAAATAGCAATATTGTCTACTTGGTAAATCTTATCAACTACATCAACAATACTGAACAATTCTAATGGTGCTTTTGGTTTCCACTTCCTTAGCATGAGTGGGTCAATAGAGACCATCACTGCTGTGACACAATACACATGCAATAGATAATATAGAGGTGGATCCTACACATTCTCTAACACCCCTAGAAGTATTCCTGAGAGAAGCAGCATATACCATGCTATTTCTAGAACATACTTTTGCAACACAGACTCTTAACCAACACAAAGTAGTAGCTTTACTCAATCTCATCCACAAGTTGTGACATAATAACAGAAACATTCAACATAGAAAAATTTGATATACCCTCTCAGAATAGTTCATATGTGCCCCCCCATCAACCCAGTCAGATACCCTTGCAAGGAATGCATGGCCCAATATACAATCTGCAAAAAAAAATACAAAAGCAGTGATGTGTCAGTACCTAGCTGTTGTGCAGGAAACAACTAACAAGAGCAGCTATGAATTGACAAGCTGAGGATTTAGTCATATGAGATGTCTTAAGAGGAAAAGTCTCAGAAACATGTTAAGATGGTGAAATTGTAATGGCAGCAGTGGGTGGCAGGGCAGAGTCAGTAGTTGTTAAAAAGTGATTAACAAAATTGTTAACTGAAACCAAAGACTAAAGTTGTTAGTACAGTTCAGAGAGAGGACATAACAAACTGAGAGCTAGCCAAAGATGCTAGCAGCAACAAATATTCCCTATGCAAAGGGCTAACAAGAATGAGTTAATGACTAGGGCTTTAACAGCTAGAGATGGTAGAAAGATCTACAATTCTTTCTTAATAATAGGCTTAATCCTTGAAAGAACTTTGGAAGTGAAGTCTAAGGCTGATATCAAGCAGAAAAACTGACTTGTTTTGCTATCTACCTATCTACATTAGGAGAAATTATATATTATTTGTATATATTATATCTGCAAGAGAATACTAGGAGGCTTGTGACAGTTGGTAATGAAAAATATGACAACTGTTGGAAGATTGTCAAATGCCTGTCAGCTAGTGGTCATTGACAGAAAAGCTAGGGCTAACAATAGAAATATAAGTAATGATGAGAATGCAAAAAAGGCTTAGAATCATGGACAGAAGGTTGTACAAGAAGGAGAAAGCTATTTAGAACCCACATAGCAGCCTACAATTCTAGGATATGTTAGAGTTGTGTCAAGGTCAGTGAGTTAGTAGTGGCTAACATGTTAGTTAGTAGGCATGCATTAGTATACCAGTCATCAGTAGTCATTAATGTTAGAAATGGAAAAGTGACCATACCAGGAATTAAACTTGGGACCTCTTGGGTATGCACCCCATATTATGCTCTAACCACTGAGCTATATGGTCTGGTTACACAAGGAGCTAGTAAGTTACATATAAGTACCTTCTAGGCATGAGATGGTTACTACTACTGCCACTAGAGTTCACTGCAGGGACTGGAATACAGGACAGTTTTGTGTAGTTAACTCAGAGCTTTAAGCTGTCAGATGACTTGACCTGTCATCATCTAACAATTAATAGATTAGTCAGTAGTCCAATAGGTTTCTCCTTCCTCTTTGGTATACTTTGTCTGATCCTTATCATAGCAGATTAGATGCAATGTTGGATCTGTCAGTGATTCTGCATTCAGCAGCCAATAGATCTTATCAGCAGCTCTGAGGATTGCTACTCCAAATATCAGAAGGTACTGAAATGCAGGCTCTGCCAGATCAAGATCTAAATGAAATCATATAAACTAGCTAATAAAGGATCAAAAATAGGCATTCTACCAGTACAAGGAGCACACCTAAACAAGGACAGAAAGAATGAGATTAAGAAAATTCTTGGAAAGAAAATGAAGATCACATTTTCACCTGACTCTGACAACTCAACTGGAGAAGGTGGAGTCACATTTGTTTTGAACCAAAATCTGATAAACACAAGAGAATCAAACACATTTGAAATAGTGTTAGGCCAGGCTATAGTTGCAATGGGTAAATGGCATAAGGAGAAAATCAATATTCTTATTGTTTATGCTCCAAATGTAACTGAAATGGAAGACTTAGAAAACAGAGACTTCTGAACCTATATCAATAAATATCTCCTGCAGAACTCTAATAGAAATATTGATATTCTGGCAGGTGATTTTAATATGATAGATAATGTGCAAGACAGAGCACTAATACAAACAAATTCTAATAAAGCCACTAAAGCTTTAAATATACTCAAACAAACTCTGTATATAAGGGACACTTGGCAGAACACCTTTTCAACCAAACACATATTCACCTTCATATAAGATTCCACACTATTGATGTCCAAAATTGATAGGATATATATGACCAACTATATAGCAACTTTGGTGCAAGACTGGAGTATCATCCCTTTGGGAATTCTTGGAACTGATCATCATCTCATAATGGTACAGATATTCATATGTACACTTCTCTCTGATAGATAGAAAGAGATGGACATTTAAACCCCATATCATCAAAGATAAAAAATTCACAAATTTTGTGATGAGTACAAGCTCTGATGCTTGAAGACATCACAAAGCTTGAGGAAGATTGCAATCTAGCAAGGAATCCACAAACTATATATACAAGATATAAAAGGAAGATATACACTTACTTTTGCCAAGAACTGCAATAATATAAGAGTCCCAAAGTTCAATACAAACAAGTCAATCCTTGAGATGAAAATTAAGAGTATCCAAACTCCAGAGAAATACTCTGGAAGAGAACATAGAACACAACAAGCTATTGAAAGCTCTGAGATTGTTGAATAACAGCTTAACTCTAGCCTGGATGGAATTATATACAACTTTTGAAAGTCCATGAATGAGCAATTTATAAATGACTCTAAGCATAACAAGAGAGAGGGCCCACAATAGGGAATTTGCAGTGTTATTAGATTAATATGTAAAGACATTTAATGTTTCAGAATAATACAGAGCTCATGTTTTGTAGAGAGTTGGATATGTCTCCTGTACATGAAAAATAAAAAGACAGACATTGCAAATTATAGGCCAATCACCTGTCTAAACACAGATTACAAGCTCTTTACCAAGGCCTTATCCAACCACCTATCATCTAAATTACAAGTCTTATTCATCCCAGCCAGGCAGGCTTTATACCTGGTCATAGAATTACAGAACAAACAAAGTTGATATACCTTATGATGCATTATGCAGAGGCAAAAAAAATAAATAAATGGTCTAATAGTTGCCCTAGAAAAAGCATATAATAGAATTGACTATGACAAAGTTGAAATCCCAGTATCATAATAAATATGGTTAAAACATTGCATGAGGGGGCTGAAGCAAGAATTATGATAAATCTACAAAATTCTGTAAAGAGGTTCTAATAGAGAGAAGAACCAAACTAGGTGCTCCAAAATACTAGATAATATTCACATAGTAGAAGAAACATTGATACAAATTTTAGAGATATAGTCTGGAAATAGTGCAGACCTTAGTGCTCCATAGACAAATGTACTAGAAAATATTGACAAAAGCCTGATGAGATAGAGCAAGAGTGACTCCACCTTAAAAAGCAGACAACTGATAATACAATGATAATAACAGGTATGACACAGTACCTAACCCAAGTCTAAGACATGCAGCAAGTTTGAGTTAAGCATGACGTGGCCATGGCAGAAGTTGGATATGGCAATGGAGGTGGTCAATGTGTGGGCCGTCAAAGTCTAGGACCTCCAGGCATGAGTTTAGCAATTTGAGGGGGTGCTAGTTGCATCCACGACAGGTCCAGTACCTTGGCCAGGGCAGATGGAGAGATTGGAGGTGAGGGCTCTCCATGCAGTGGAAAGGTGGCCTCCTGGTGGCGGGATTGGTCTCTGGAAGAGGTGGCCACAGGGCAAGGGGAGATACTGCATGCATAGTCCTTTGAGCTCATGCAGGACCTGCTAACACTTCTTTCTTTGTCAGACTGGATACAGAAGCATCAGCTCCTTCTGGATGCCACATCTGCAGCATATGCATCAGTGCAGGATGGACTGGCCTGAGAGTGGCAGGACATCACCCTGGAGGTGACCTATAGTATATCACAATTGGGACTGGTGCTGGTGGTGTATTGCCTGGCATAATGCTGTGGCCCCAGGGATGTAGTTAGATATGGTAGTGGACATGGGTGAGGCCTTACCATGCCGGAAGGATCATGTGATAGCTTTGAGGGTTCAGCTGAAGTTGATGATGATGGAGGTGGAGGGTGTGATGGTTCTGGGGGCAAGGAGGGGTCTAGTTGAGGGCAAAGGCATACCAGAGAAGTCAAAGTGAAATGCAAGGGTTGCTGCTTTTCTTGGTTATTTTCTTGGTGCTCCATCCAGTCTTGTCCCCTGTATTATTTGTAAATCAGCTTTGTACATATGTCACCATAGTTTTTCTATTGAATGTATCTTCTTGATACAATGTTTTTAGTAAGTTTTATGTAAAAAGGGCAAGAAATATGCAGAGGTATTGGTGGAAGTTGAATCCCTAGTGAAATTAAAGGCAGAGGTTAGGCCTACTACTGCCATCTGTGAGTTCCAGTCCTGGGGGTCCTAGTGCTTGCTGGGGTGTTGCCAATGGGAGTCCCAGAGTGCTAAGGGAGCTTCAGAAAGGTTTTTGTGAAGTTCCCAAGTGTCCTGGTGTCAGGTCCTGGGAAAGTCATGGTAAGGTCCTCTCAGTTGATATCAGGGTTGACATCATGTAGCCAGGGTAGTCTAAAGACTATTGAGGTCAATTCTGAGAGCAAGGTGATCAGGAGATTTACTGGGAACTAGAGGCCATTTTTGAGGAGGAGAGTGTCAGAGTGGAAGTGGGTGATGGGTTTAGAAACAGAGGTGTTGTTGTCAAAGAGCTGTAGTTCCAGGAGTTTTTTAAGGAGGCTATGAATCAGCTGTAACTGTTTGCTGACAAATATACTAGTGGCCCCACTATCTATGAGGGTGGGTAGTACATCGAAGAAGCCACCTAACCATGCATTGATGACAAATAATTAGGCAGAGGTTGAGCAAAGTTGCAAGAGCCTTGCAAAACTATGAGGAAAGATAAGCCATGGGAGTGTCTGGGATAAAACCATTGCATGGAGGTATGAAGCCAGAGTGGAGAAGATGTTGAGGTCTGGTCCATGATTTAGTTTGTCTTCCGAGCCTAAACTGCTGGCTTGTTTTCCATAAACTGGTAGTTGCAGTCCTCACTGTCAATAGTCTAGACTGTATGGCCCATAGTGTGGCATTTGAGGCAGTTGTTAATGAAGTGCTCTTGTTCACTGCATAAGATGCACAAGCCTTCTCTGTATTGGCATTTCTGCATGTCATTGGGTATGTCAATCTAAAGCTAGCCAAAGTTCCTGACCTAGTTTGCTTGTAGAGATTCTTCATTGCTGGAGGTGTTGACAGAGTCAAGAGGGGATCAAGGTTATTGGAGGGAGCTTCTAGGGCTTTGTCAAGGTTGGCAGCATTGAGCTGAGGAGAGGGGCAAGGGCCAGAGGGATGGGGCAGTTTCCTGTGTTGATGCAAGGGGTGGAGTTGACCAGTGGAGCAGCATCAGCAGGCAGTCCTGCATGTGTCATCCTGGGTTGCCAGGAGAGGTTGCTTGTGGTGCTTCAGTTGTTCCATGGGCCTAAGGACTTGCTCTAGTCCTTCCAATACCTTTGGTCAACTTGGGTGACCAGTGCCTTGTATCTGTCATACGTGGTCTGCTTGGAGGCAATGCAAAGAACATCCTTGATATGTTGGAGTAAGGAGCAGCGGAGAGCAAACCAGAGGGCATTATAGTTTCAACCTATTTCATAGGCTTTTTGCTTGAACCAGACAATGAAACTGGTGAAGCATTCCTCTGAGTATATCTGGAGGTTGATGAGGGTTTCATCTGCTTCTGCTACAGTATAATAAATGCCAAACTTACTGGAGAACTCCTGGATAAAGGCCTACCAGTTAGGGGGGACAGGGTTGATGAAGTCATACTAAGGCTTAACAGGGCCATGTAGTGGTCATAGGCAATGCCCTGAAGGTACAATGCTGCAAATGCAACTTGGAAATTCTTGAGCTGGAAGGTGATTGGTTTTGCCTGGAACATGGTGAGACATTGTATAAGGTAGGTGTGCCATTTTCAGGGGTCATGGCCCATGAAGAGTTCTGGCTTCTGTATGTTGAGCTTCTCTTTACATGCCAGCATGTTACAGGTGTCATCCAGGGTGTTTTAGTTGCGAGTGGGGCCAGCATTGTAGTAGTAGTAGAAGTTGTTGCTGCCAGGCCATTGGGGAGAAAGGTGTTGAAGACAGGCAAGCACAGGGGACAGTATAGTCACTAAAGCTGAAGTCCAAAGTCAGAAACTAAATTGTATTGAATATAAGTTAAAATACACACCTGAAGTCCAAAGTCAGAAACTGAGGACTTTAAGTAAAACTAACTACCTTATGTACTAAAAGTGTGTGAATGAATCAAGTAATCAAAGTGACAGATGAATGGAATGGAAGCAGTCAGAAGTGACAGCAAGCTGGAATGGAAGTTGTCAAGAGTAACAGCAAGCTAGAATGGAAGCAAGCTGGAGTGACAGAATGGAAGCAAGCTGGAGTGACAGAATGGAAACAAGCTGGAGTGACAGAATGGAAGCAAGCTGAACTGACAGAATGGAAGCTAGTTGGAGTGAAAGCAAGAGATAAGTGAAACTGGATTATAATTGTACCATTAGAGATGGGTATGGTGGTGAACTCTGGAAATGTATAGCACATTTTAACACTCTCCTCTGAACCAGCATATTTCCAATTATTCAATAAATTCCCATCTTCTCTCTACAAAACTTTACTTTGGGCAAAGAAAGTGGTTTGGTGAGCAAATCTGCAACTTGTTCTGATCCAGGAATATGATAAGGAACAAGTTTCTGCTCATCTACAGCATCTCTAAGCCAGTAAAAGCTGAGATCAAGATGTTGTTAGATGATGACAGGTCAAGTCATCTGACAGCTTAGAGCTCTGAGTTAACTACACAAAACTGTCCTGTGTTCCAGTTCCTGCAGTGAACCCTAGTGGCAGTAGTAGTAACCATCTCATGCCTAGAAGGTACTTATATGTAACCTACTAGCTCCTTGTAACCAGACCATATAGCTCAGTGGTTAGAGCATAATATGGGGTGCATACCCAAGAGGTCCTAGGTTCAATTCCTAGTATGGTCACTTTTCCATTTCTAACAGGTTATGGGCCCTGGCACTTCCGTGTGCTTAAGTCAGCCTGCATACTTAATGGAATTGTGAGTAATAAGTCATATGACTTGCCATGTCAGGGGGATGTGTTAGATGATGACAGGTCAAGTCATCTGACAGCTTAGAGCTCTGAGTTAACTACACAAAACTGTCCTGTGTTCCAGTTCCTGCAGTGAACCCTAGTGGCAGTAGTAGTAACCATCTCATGCCTAGAAGATACTTATATATAACCTACTAGCTCCTTGTGTAACCAGACCATATAGCTCAGTGGTTAGAGCATAATATGGGGCGCATACCCAAGAGGTCCTAGGTTCAATTCCTAGTATGGTCACTTTTCCATTTCGAACAGATGTTTCATCCTTCCATGATGTTCAGGATTCTTTGTAACACTGACTGCTGATTGATTGTCAATCAACATTGGAGATGGCATAGTAGAGGTATAGCCCATTTCATGAAGGATATTTCGCATCCATACAATCTCTTTGCCAGCTTCTACAGCAGCAATGTATTCTGCTTCAGTTGTAGATAAGGCAACAACAGATTGAAGTTTGCTGCTCCAGCCAATAGCTCCCCCTCCAATAGTAGTTAAATAACCACCAGTTGACCTTCCTGAATCAGGACAATCTCCGTGTGAGGCATCACAAAATGTAATGAAGGGTTGAATGCCAGAATCAGCATTGAAATGGAGTTGATAGTCCATTGTGCCTTTGCAATAGTGCAGTAAATGCTTGACAGCAGCCCAATGTTTAGGTCCAGGAGAAGAATTGAATCTTCCTAAACATGATACTGCATAGGCAATGTCTGGCCTTGTCATGGTTGCAAGATACTGCAATGAACCAACTGCATTTAAATAAGGTAAATTCTGCATTTCCTCCACTTCTGCTTCATTCTGGGGTGCCATTGCTTTAGAGAGTTTCAATCCAGGTGTCATTGGAGTAGATACAGGATTGCAATCACTCATTTTATATCTCTCCAACATGTCAACAATATATTGACGTTGTGAGAGTGAAATAGAGCGGTTTGAGCGATCTCTATGAATCTGGACACCTAGAAGGAAATGGGAAGGACCCAGGTCACGGATTTTAAAGTGCTTTTGAAGGTCATCTACAGCAGAATCAAGTGCAGCAGTGGATTTTGAAGCAAGTGTAATGTCATCAATATAAATGAGAACAATGATTTTGACCTCTCCTCTGACATAGAGATAGATTGAACGGTCAGATTCAAGTCTTTTAAATCCCATTGTTGTTAATGCTGCATGTAGCTTCTTGTTCCACTGCCTGCCTGCTTGTTTCAACCCATAAAGTAACTTTTGGAGCCTGAGTACTATCTTTCCATTTTGGAAGCCTTCTGGTTGAAGCATATAAATGTCTTCTTTCAGGTCTCCATTTGAAAAGGCAGAAGTGACATCCACAGAGCACAACTCCATATCTTCAATGCCAGCAATAGCTAAGATGAGTCTCTGTTAGAAATGGAAAAGTGACCATACCAGGAATTGAACCTGGGACTGTCAGGTCCCGCTGACGACGGGGGCTCAGCTACACTGGCGAGTCCTTACTAGGCGAGCTCGGGAGGCTAAGTACGGGTCCAGGGCTTTGCGGAAGCTCTGGGTACAGCTATGAGTGGTCCGGGGGAAGTCCGGACGCTCCGGGGTACGAGTAGTGCCGCGCGTGAAGTAGAAAGTGCTCCGGGTAAGGGAGCACGGGAGCAGGGGAGATGGGTAAAGAGACGGGAAGAGAGATGGAAGGGAGAAATGAGTCACGGAACGGAACGAGGCATGGAGACGAGAGACGAGAGACGAGAGACGAGACGAGAGAGAGAGAGAGGCAAGAGAATAGATTGAAGTTGAGATAGAGACAGAGACAGAGACAGAGACATGGAAATACGGAGAACTACGGTTAATATCAAGACTACCTGGCTCGTATGCTATCCTATGGTTTATGTACTACCCTTCCGCTAAGTCCTGGGTAGGATTCCAGCCGGGCCCGGGACATCTGATTCTTCCGGCTAAGTCCCCGGACTGGCTCCCAGCCCCGGGGTCGTGATAGTGGTCGGGGCTTGCTGGCGCGGGTTACGGCGGGCTTGTGTCGGGCGGGTCGGTGGTTGTGCTGCGTGATGGTGGCGCCCCTCAGTGCCACAGAAGCAGGTGGCATTGTAATGTGCCGGCGGTTCGCGGGAGGAATGTTGCGGAATGTTATGTGATGGCCGGGATGCCGGGGGTCCAGGTGTGTCCGGTGACAGGGAAGCCTTGGGGTGACGTGTCGGCCGAGATGCCGGGATTCGGTGATGGCCAGGGGTCTGTTTGGAGATGGCCGCGGGTGTTGCCGGTGCAGCATTGGGAGGTTGTTGGCAGTCCCGGAGGTGCGCCGGGGGTGTGGGGGAGGTGTGTGTTGGGGCCGGGGCAGCGTATGGAGGTCTGGAGATGGCGGGTCGTGACATTACCCCCCCTTCAGCGTCGAGACCCTTCAAGACGGGGGCCGCGGTGGCAGTGCCGTGGGAATTTGAACCCAAAGCTAGTGCTGGCACAGAAGTTTGTGGAATTGAAGTCGAAGACATACGGCGGCCGTCCAGAAGGTGCTCCGGGGGGGATAAAAGGGGGTTCACCACGGTTGGTTCTTCATACAGTCATGTCCTCGCCTAGTTCACCCTCTGGTTCCCCCACTCCCCCCTCCTCCGACAATGATCGCGTGGCGTCCTGGGAGGCATACGAGGTGCGCCGGGCCGCCTTCGATCGGCGCCGCGACACGCGCGAGCTGTCGGTGATGCTCCGCCAACGTAAGTGGGGCGCTCCCCCAGTATCCGGTACTAACCCAGGTTTTCAGAGGTGTCGATGCAAACTCCGGGGGCGGGCCCGTCCCAGCAGGTCCCCCATCCTGAGGGGGTAGTGCCGCGGCCGGTCTCCCGGGTCGTTTTGGGCGTCCTTCCTGGCCCGCAGGTATCGCAGGAGGCGGCGACGCCCGATCAGGTAGCGGGGGCATTGGCCCGGGTTTGGGGCACCCCGACGTTGGCGTGGTGTCAGGCGCGTAGTCCAGTGAGTGGTCCTTTTGGCCCGGGGGTCCCCGTTCTGAGCCCAGAGTTGTTTTTAGTGTGCTCTCTGTGCTCGTCGAGGGGAACCTTGTGTTAAAATGTGCTATACATTTCCAGAGTTCACCACCATACCCATCTCTTTCCATTCTGTCAGTTCAGCTTGCTTCCATTCTGTCACTCCAGCTTGCTTCTATTCTGTCACTCCAGCTTACTTCCATTCCAGCTTGCTGTCACTATTGACAACTTCCATTCCAGCTTTCTGTTACTATTGACAACTTCCATTCCATCTTGCTGTCATCTCTGACTGCTTCCATTCCATTCATCTGTTACTTTGATTACTTGATTCATTCACACACTCTTAGTATATAAGGTAGTTAGTTTTACCTGGAGTCCTCAGTTTCTGACTTTGGATTCCAGGTGTGTATTGCAACTTATATTCAATGCAATCTAGTTTCTGACTTTGGATTCCAGCTTTAGTGACAATACTGTCCCCTGTGCTTGCCTGTCTTCAACACCTTGCATGTTCCTGCCTCTGGAGGCGGGGTCACAGCGGGACTCGTCCATGTGCG
>QGOB01001018.1:0-30586 GCA_003313055.1 Termitomyces sp. MG145 | reverse complement strand
TGGCACCCAATATCCTATTCACCTTGACCTTTATTTCAGGAATCGTCCCCACGTGCTTACGCCATGTCCTTTACATATATAAAATGCTGTCCACGCACTGCCCGTGCAAGCCCCTTTGTTCTTGCAGCATGGATCACTCTTCGCAAGACTTTCCCGTCGCACCAGTTGATGCCAGCCTACAACAGCTCCCGCTCAAGCAGGCTGCTAAAGACGACGACGACAACGTTTACTATAAGCAATCAAAGACCTCTCCGCGTGCTGAATACGGCTTTCTCAAATCAGGCATGACCAGCCCCCTAGCTGCCATATGCGTCTGACACGAACAATCCAGCGCCTTTTGATCTACAAAATACCGTTCCTGATCCAAATGGTCTGCGATGGCCAGGTATGTCCTTTACAATCAAAAATCCCTCATGATGTCTGAATTACTCTAGCAAAATCAACTATCTCTCGTCTTGTCGCCACACCTGAGGAGCGGTGCGCACGTGAAGAGAAGATGGCCGCTGCAGTCCGTGTCATTCTTGAGTCTATTGGTGAAGATCCGGACCGCGACGGTTTACTCAAGACCCCAGAACGTTATGCTCAAGCGCTCATGTGGATGACGCGGGGATACGAGGAGAAACCGGCAGGTCAGGTCACAGATTGTCTTTGTCCAAACAGCATCCTACTTATATCCTGCCTCAGATGTTATAAACGATGCTGTATTTTCCGAAGACCACGATGAGATGGTAATTGTGCGGGATATAGACGTCTTCAGCCTGTGTGAGCACCATCTCGTCCCTTTTACCGGCAAGGCAAGCTTTACCATCTATGGTGTTAACTAACCACTCATTCGCTAATGCTCGTCACCAGATAGCAATAGCATATATTCCGAATAAACTGGTCCTCGGATTGTCCAAATTAGCCCGGATTGCAGACACATTCAGCCGACGGCTACAGGTCCAGGAACGTTTGACAAAACAAGTTGCGATTGCCGTGCAGGAGGCAATCAAGCCTCATGGGGTAGCTGTAGTCATAGAGGCGACGTAAGTTGCCAACGAATCCTCATTTTTCTCAAGTGTTTATGCGATTGCCTTAGCCACATCTGTATGACCATGCGCGGGGTACAAAAACCTGGTTCGATAACCGTCACATCATGTATGCTGGGCTGTTTCCTCACACAGGAAAAAAGGCGCAAAGAGTTCCTCACTCTTATAAAGCGCTGAATCAATTAATTTGACTGTAGTGGCTCTGGAATTTAACTTGTAGACTACATCTGAGTGGATGTATTATAACTGATTGTTCACGCCTCGTGATGTAGAATAATCGTCACAGTGAAAATCGATTGGAGCAATCTGAGCAATTGGTCTGTTCATATTTGGTGCACTCTTTCCTTCTATGGTCAGGTTATTCTTCATGACATAATGTGGAGGAAGAGCTATGTAGACAGATGGATCGGATGGACCGTTCACGATCCATATCAAAGACTTATGTAGCGTTAAGCAGATTTACTCGGAACCCATAAACGACGCTATTAACTCTAATCTTGTCGTCGCATCGTTACATCGGCAGCCACTCATATAACTCAGGCTTCTTACTCTATCCAGAAGCTCAAACCCGGTAATTCTTGCCGTAATACCTCCTGAGAAAGAAGAGTAGGAACAGCCTTATTTATTTATAAGCTTATAACTCAGTATCCTTATACAAATCATGATTTGGCACATCTAAAGTACGCCTGATGTTATGTACACTTTAGTGCCACTAGCCGTACTATACCCAGCGTACGGCCATATAGACACGGGTGCGTTCCGTCGGTGGACCATCCACCTGGACTTACTATGGTTGGATATGATGGCAGTTTCAAATGAATCCCACTTGAATTATTGAACTATTATCGGTACCAATATGGGCATCAAGCGTGCCCATAGCCAGTCCCGTAACCTGGGCTCCCTAAACTGGATAATGATAACGGAAACTGTATTGTGGTAATTGGTATACTTTATTTGACTCGTGGAAGTGACTGCTGTTTTGAATGGCACACCTGGGACGTGAGGAGAGCATATGTTAATTGTCAGTGCATGTCGGATTCATTTCCAGCTCATTTTAATGATCCTTATCAAGCAATTGTTTGAAAAGTCATTCTTTCTCAATGCGAGACCACAAATCCAAATCCATACTATCCAGGCTCGGTTACCAACCAACCGATGTTTGACTAACAGTTCTACCAGGGTCTGGATTCAACTTTGGGTCGTAATTCAAGGCCGTAATATAACACTTTGCCCGGATACTGGTGGTTTACAACGGTCCAATTCAATATCCACGGAATTCTATATATATAACCAGCTACTTGCATCATATAGTTAATTTTTACAAACTGTAAAAACTGCCCTGGGTCCACTGGTGCTCTTACATCATGCATTCTCATAATTGTTGCACAAAGGCTGCCAATAACATTCTCCATGGGTACAGGATCATATTAATCCTCCATTTAACTCAGGAGTGACTTGGTTCCACACTTTAGGCTTTCCGCGGAAACTGCCCTGGGTCCACTGGTGCTTTTACATCATGCATTCTCATAATTGTTGCACAAAGGCTGCCAATAACATTCTCCATGGGTACAGGATCATATTAATCCTCCATTCAACTCAGGAGTGACTTGGTTCCACACTTTAGGCTTTCCGCGGTCAAAGGCCTTGTCACTAGATTTGTCCCTGATTGTGCAATTGTCGTGGTTGACAAGACCAGTTTCCATCTGCACATGCTGAAACTCAGGTTGACATTCTTGTTAATGCTAGCTTTACCTAGAACCTTTGGGCTTTCTGGATACACTTCTACATTTCCCCATTTTTCAAAAGAATTCTTATACTCTTTCTGAGATCTAGAATAGATCGAGGCCTTTCTTCTCAACTTTTCTCCGCAACATTGTCAACATGACTTCTTTTTTATATTTGGTTTTGAATTGTCTTTGACTGTATTTTTTTTTATCTTCGTTTCTCTATACCCGTCAGTTTTTCCTGTGTTTTACATAGTCCATATATATGTAATCCATACAACTACTAAAGCTTTGTCTACAATATTGTTGTTGATCCTCATTATTTCACTGCATTGGGCTTGACAATTCTTGGGCAGCTTTCTGGGTTGAAATCTATGTGGCCTAGGGACCAGTGGGCTTCCAGTTGGAGACTCCCCTCATACGTGGTTTCCAGTTGGCAGGTCATTGCAAGGCATGTCAGAGTTAGTCCTGTTTCCTGTGGAGGTTTTCTGCAGCAAGTGTGGGTCAAAAAACAATGCCAAGGTACTTGTATTATTTCACTATGTCCACCACTTGGGAGGTGACAGAGCTATTGGCATTGCTGTGGAGGAGTGTCAGGTTGTTGGAGAGAAGATCAAGTCTAGATCAGGGAAAATTCAACAGTGCTAACTTTGACAGTAAAGAAGGGACTAATGAAAGGAAGGGTGAGTGCACACAGCTGCTTGGGTGGGAGTCACACAGACAGCCTGAGGCTACATATGCAAAGTGCATGCAGCCAGACAATAAAAGGAGTTCTGGTGGAGTTGTAAGCGTGACCTCTGGAGGCTATGGCTCAATCACACAGCTGGCAGAAGGAGATCCAAAGATACATTCAGTACTGTACAGTGTCTACAAGCATAACTACACACCTGGCAGAGGAAGATCCAAAGAGAACAAGTCTGAAGAACTCCTATGCCAGAGTGGATGCTTCTGAGGGTTCAGAAGCATGGGAAGCAACTGTACAGTACACATAAGTCACAGAAAAACCAAAAGGGGAAAACATTGCAAATAATCCAAAACTCCGGAAGTTGCCAGGACTTGGCATCAGAACCCAGAAGCAAATGATGTAAATGATGTCAGATAACATCATGGAGTGGATCAGAGGTCCAGAGGCAAACCAGAGCTGATGGCATTAGCAGAATGATCAAACTCCAGAAGCAAATGGAGGCAAATGCAAGTGGAAGCAAATGGAAGCAAATGGGGAGTCCCCTGACATCACCCTCCCTCTAGGATGCGGTGTCCTGATGCACTGGGTAGAAAAAATTCTGGATGGCTGCATCAACTGGTGAGATGGGGTATGACTCCTTGGCTTTTGGTGCATTGGGATGTTGCTGGTAGAAGTCCTGGACCAGTCTCAGTGTATGTGGAGCAACACCATCTCACCATGTGCCCTCTCACCCACCCCATCCTGTGTATAACATCAACAGCACTCATAACAAAGCTGGATCTATCCATTCCATTGTGGACCTAGCCTCACGCTATTGCACACATGCAGAGCATACTGTCTTTGCTGTCATGAGTCTAGGGAAACTTGGGTTCACTTGGCTTTGCAAGCACAACCCTGAGATTGATTGGGCCCTAGGGCAAAGTGAGGATGAGCCAGTGTTGGCACTGTTCTACCTAGGCAGAGGAGGCATGCAATGAGTGTAAAGCCAAGGTCCAGGAATGTGCCACCATCTGCACCTGTCATACAGAGCATCTTCCCTTCTCTGATATTGACCTTCTGGATCCTCCTCCTCTGGCATTTTCTCATAGAGAGGCCCTCTACAAGGATGTTTGGGGTGCGGGGTGTGAACCCCAGTTGGAAGATGGAAGAGAAGGTGAATTTGCCAATGCTCCTGACCCAGAGTCTCCAGATGAGGCCATTGAGGTAGGTGACAGGATCTATGCTACCACATTGTGAACCTCCTCCTAATGGAAGCTGAGGTTCAGGCTAGCCAAACCACATCCCAGCAGTTGGACTACATGTTTGCCACCAACTCTCAGCCCAGGTCATTGGGTAGCACCATTCCTTGTCACCTGCAAGACTTCAAGATTGTGTTCTGACTCCAAGATTGTGTTTTCCAAGACATTCTTTAACTTGCTCCCAGAGCACAAGCAATGGGATCATGCAATTGAACTTCTCCCAAATGCTGAAGCCTCTAGCTGCAAGGTCTATCTGCTAGCCCCCTGAGAGCAGGATGAGCTAGATGTGTTTTACAGAAAAACCTCAACTCTTGTTGGATCTGCCCCTCAAAGTCACCCATGGCCTCCCCAGTCTTCATCAAGAAGAAGGATGAGTATCTGTGTCTGCTTCAGGACTACCATGCCCTGAATGCAATGACAGTCAAGAACCACTACCCTTTTGACTGGGATGAACTGTTGCCTGATGCAGAGTTCCAGTAAAACAACTGCATCCACACTTCAACTCAGTACTCCCCCTTCTTCCTGGACACCAGTCAGCACCCCTGTATGAGCCTCAAACCCTGAGCATGCCCCTCAGACAATCAGGCTGTGAACAAGTTTGTGGAGAAGATGAGGGTGGCACAGGAGGAGGCAAAGGCCACTGTAGTACTTGGAAAAGCTAAATACTATAGTTCTGAGGCTGAGTAATTCAATCATGCTAAACTGTTCTAATGAAACAAGTTTTTGTGTTTAAAGTATTTAGTAGTTTCCTGACTATAAGTCTGGAAACTAAAGTAGAGGTCTCCTAATGAAATCCAGCCTAAGTGATTCACTCCCTTGGAACCACTGAGCCTTTATCCACTAATTGCCTGTCAATTCTAGTATGGTTTGTTTTAACCAGGACTTATGACTTTAGACATGGAGTCATATCACTGCTCTAATCAAGGCAAAGGACAACATGGCCCATTACTACAATTGTGGCCACACCCAAGCTCCAAAGTATAAACTGGAAGACCATGTCTACCTCAACATATCAGACATAACTATGACATGGCTCTCACAGAAGCTGTCACATTGCCATCTGGGACTATCTTTGTGGAGTGGCAGGTAGGTCCTCCAGCTTACTGATTGTGCCTCCCAGTTGGTCTATGCCAACTCCACCTGGTGTTCAATGGTGGTGAAGCTCTCTCCAGCACCTGACAACCCCATCCCAGGCTGCTATCCCAGACCCCACCCTTGCCAGTCTTGGTTGACAATGAGGAGCAGTACAAGGTAGAGGAGATACTGGACAGTCACCTGTTCAGGCAAAAATTGCAGTTCAAAGTAAAATGGAAGGGCTATGGTCTTGAGGATGTGTCTTGGGAACTGCAAGAGAATGTTTGTGCACTGGCTCAAAAAACTACCTTAATGGTATGCAACAATTACTTAGGCAAAAAAATGCAGAGCATCACATGACATACAGCTGCATCCTGGCTTCATAATGATGTATAGATCATGTGATTTGGACAAGACCTAGCTTATTAATAAATCAAACAAAGTATTCAACATTGCGGCAGTTTTTTTGACTCACTTTAATTTTCATATTTTCTTAATACTTTTCAGCAGTAGAAGATGGAAACATCTTGTGGGAAGTATAAACAATGTCATGTGACTTTGTTTGTACTAATTTGACATGTTCAATCTCAATCAATTACCTTCTTGACACTCTACCACCATCATGAAACCTGTTTCTGCTGCCAATCGCTCTTCTGTTGGAAATGGAGGAGGAAGGACAATATTTTCAGCACAACAATGACCCAAAACACATCTACAAATAGGCAACAACCTGGTTTTCTGATAACAACATCATTGTGATATCCTGGCTTGCCCAATCTCCTGACCTCAGTCCCATTGAATGCCTCTGGGTTTACATCAAGCACAAACTTTTGGAGTATGAGGTACCCCCTAAAGGAGTGCATGAGTTGTGGGAGAGAGTGGTCAAGGAGTGGAATGAAATACCACTAGAGGTATGTCAAAGCCTCATAGAAACCATGCCTAGAAGTATCAAAACAGTTATAAAGGAAAATGGAGGCCATACCAAGTATTAGATATGAAAATTAGAGTAAATTAGAGTGGGTCAAAAAACTGCCCTAATAATTGAATATTTTGTTTGATTCATTAATAAGCAAGTTCTTGTCCAAATCACATGATATATACATTATTATGAAACCAGGATGCAGTTGTATGTCATGTGACTTTCTACAATCTTTTGCTTAGGTAATTGTTGCACACCATGTGAATCTTGCCAAAAAGGCCAAATATTAGGACAGTTTTTGAGCCAGTGTATGTTGTGTCAATGAACAGTCCTGTGGCTCTGCTGTCAAGAAGGGCTAATAGGTGCAAGGAGTTGGGGGATAGCATGGCAGCCACAACATATAAACAAGGGAGACATTGCTGCTAGGCAGGGAGACAACAATGAGATGTGGGGGAAGTAGAAGGTGCTCCAGCTGAGTCATTGGCTGGAGAGATGTCTTGTACAGTGAAGAGGGTGCGATTGGTTTCAGGTTCAATCATAGAAGCATCAGCAGGAGTCAATGTATTGGCAGATTCTACAAATAAATAAGCAAACCAATTTGTACCAAGTGGCAGAGGCATACAACTCATCTGTTGCTTGACTATCCAGCAATGGAGTGCCTGTGGCATCCTCTGTTGCAAGCAGCTGCATCAGGAGCTCCTCCTGCTCCACTGGTGATAGGTACTGGACCTCCAGGCCCTAGGGACAGTAATGTGCAAAGTGGCTGGGCTTCCCACACCTATGACAGAGCAGAGGAATGGAGGAATGCTGTTGAGAGACATCAACATCCATGGGAATGCCTGCAGGTAGGAAGTAGGGAAGAGTAGGAACAGGAGCATGTAGGGCCACCAAGAATGCACAAGAGGCTGGGTAGACTGCAGGCAGCATGGTGAGGACAGCACAAAATGGTACCATGGGGATGAGACTGTGGATGTTGCAGCTTGTGCTTCAACTACATAAGCTGCCACTGATCTTGAGCTACCTTGAACTAGGACTCAATGTGTTTGTTGCTGGGTCAACCCTCAGCCAGATTGTTGATTTGGTCAATGAGGGTAAGGTGGAGGCCATCCCAGAAGGTAAAACGAAGTTGGAAGCCAACTGAATATCCAGCCTGCTTGACAAGCATCCTGAAGGAGTAAATATATTTGTTGAGCATACACTTTCCTTGGCCATACTTGTCCCAGTCCTGCAGAGAGAGGGCTGCAGTCTTGGCTGGATCAAGGGAAAAGAATTCCACTTGAAAATTGGCCTCAAAGGACACCCAATCTGCAAAGCTGTTTATTCTGCTCAGATGCCAGAAAACTTGGAGTGCATAGGTTGATGCATGGCCAGGCTTCATGTATGAGAGTACCCAGGTGATCTTAAGAGTGTCAGAGGCAAAGGCATCACCAGCAAGCTGGATATAGGTGATGCAAGACTGAAGGAAGCATTCACTTGTGGCACAGCTCCTATCATAAGCATCCAGGAGCGCAGGGCAAGGAATCTTTGCAAGTGTGGGAGTAGGGACATTGCAATGGGGTGTAGGGGGAACTGCTTTAGGAAACAACAGTGCAGGGGGGCTGGGGGGAGATGGGGAGAGGTATTCAACAAGCATCTGGAGAGATTGAGAAATAGTGTCTGTAGTTTGACAGAGTCCAGCAAATTCTGTGGTGTGGTGAGTGAGTGAGTCTTAGGTGGCTTGCACCTGAGCTTCTAGAACAAGTAGATGGTTTCAGGCCTTGTCCTGGGGAGTGGAGACATCTGAGGGGTCAACTGGAAGGACTGGTTAGGTCATAGGAGCATACCAGGGCAATAAGCAAGTCAGTAGGGGAGATAGAGCTCTGGAGGGCAAGAAGGGGGTTCAAGGCAGGCTAGAGAGGGCTCCCAGACCAAAGCTAGAGACTTGTTCTGCTATAAGAGCAACATCTGGAGGCTATAGCTCAATCACACAGCTGGCAGAGGGAGATCCAAAGATACATTCAGTACTGTACAGTGTCTACAAGCATAACTACACACCTGGCAGAGAGAGATCCACAATAAGACATATGTCCAGCAATCTTATCTGTAACATCAATGTTCTTGATCCCAAGGAAATGACTGGCATTCTAAGCTTGATTGCAATGAGAGCAATTATTCAAGGCTTTGAGGCACTGAGGAAGAGGACATGGACAAAGTTCATCTGCACACATCATCAATAATCCATGGAGCAATGTGCTAGATTGTGCACACCTAGCCAGATGTGTGATAGCAGACATTCTGCTGCAGCAAAACCTGGGTGTCCAACCAATAACTTTGATCAAGTTCTCACTTGGTGCATGCATTATTTTCTATGTGCTTCTCAAACTTGCAAAGCAAAACCTGGCTGGACATGTGCTAGCAGACATTCTGCTGCAGAAAAACCTGAGTGTCCAACCAATAACTTTGATTGAGTTCTCACTTAGCACATGCATCATTTTCTATGCACTTCTCAAACTCATGAAGCAAAAAGCATTTGGGATTGTCCAGGATGTCTTCCTCCTCAGTGCAACATTGACTATATTGACAAAATGTGGTACAAAGCTTGTTCTGTAGTGTCTGGCCAATTTGTCAATAGGTATGCAAAGAATGATTGAGTGTCTCTGGAGTTCTCTTGAGGACATCAAGCAATGGGCAGGAAGGAGTGGGGGGTGTTGGGGCCATCCTGAGCACAAACAATGCCAAAAAAAGTGTAAAAAACACTTTGTTCAGCTGCATAGAGGGTGGGAGAGGGTTACTCATCCATTACATATTGTTGATATGTCATTGCTTAGTCACTTGGGCCGCTTACCATACTGGCATTAGTAAGCCACCCATGTATGTATATAAGCAGGTCGACAGAGTAGAATACTCTTTGACCTAACAATAACAGTGCTTCCCTGGTCTACACAGTAAGCCGACTGTAAGCTCCATTAGTGTCGTCCCCCTTTGCATGTTATCCTCTTGCTTTGCTTGCCCAGTTGCCTATGCTTGCCGGCCTTATTGCTTGCTTGCCGCTGCCCTTGCTCACTTAGTCTTGTTGCATGACCTTGCCTTGTTGGGAGTATCCCACATTGTGAGTGTCCCCTTACAGACACCCACAATATGTCACGCATTGTTTTCAATCCAGATCACAGTCTAATCTAAATTCCTGCTTGCCAACCAGTGTATGAGTAGAGCCTCAGTGTCTCCTAGAGCACCAGATGGTTGTTTTGTCAGTACATCACGCATCAGGACTCCTCCCCCCACATCAACAGAGCCTGCTGCCTTCTTGGCTGAAGAAGTGGCTCAGATTTGGAACTTTCATGCACAAGCCACCACACAGCTAAAAAATACAAGACCTCATTCTCGGTGCTAATCCCCCTTCAAACATACTTCAACATTCTTGCCTTCCATGTCAATGATGCCTCGGCTACACGCACTCTCTGGACCTACAATGAGCAGCTCCTGGAGCTTGTAGCAGAGTATGAGTGGTCAGCAGTCTTTGCATACCACTCAGTATTCTTCAATCACTGATGCGCTGAAATGGCAACAGGGGATTACTTGCAGTGGAGTTGTTGCGACAGTGATCTCCTCTCTAAGCACGTCTATGCTCACCATAAAGCTACCCCATCTAAGGCCTCTAAAACCAGCTCTGCCACTCATATCCCAGCTAATTCAAATGACCCTTGCTGTAAGTACAACAAAGGCAAATGCTCATCCACGCCATGTCCCTGGGGATGGCCACACACCTGCCTGATGTGCGGAAAGGCAGACCACAGCAAGAGCCAACACAAAGACTAGGCATCAGGCAGGGCGAGTTGTCGCCTCACCTTCACATTGGCTTGCCCTAGCCCAATTTCAGGCAAAGGCACTCTGTCTCTCAGCTTCTCATTCCTGGAACCCCTTGATACATCCATTCCCATCCCTCCCTCACAACCAAACACTGACCCACATGCAAACTCCCCCCTCCACAACACTTTGTCCCTACTTCCTGTCACCTCATCCCTCAATAAAGCGGCTTGGTTGCATTACTCACACGAGTACCCCAATTGTCAATTTGTATTTACTCTGTTACAAATAATACATTTTGGTGCCAACCTAGGCTTTTGAGGAGCATGTGATACAAATCAAACTTGCACAAACCTCAAATCCACAACAGAAGACCCTGTAGTCATAGCAGCCATAACTGCTGACATTGCTGCACAAGTTGC
The DNA here is from genome assembly GCA_003313055.1 of Termitomyces sp. MG145. NCBI lineage: Eukaryota > Fungi > Basidiomycota > Agaricomycetes > Agaricales > Lyophyllaceae > Termitomyces > Termitomyces sp. MG145. The sequence continues at coordinate 19,713 of QGOB01001018.1, read as the reverse complement.
CAGTGGGCGCACACATTTTGTCTCGCCACCATTCAACAGCTTCTGAGCATCACCCATTGAGGCCGTCACACACAAACAATTGTCAAAGGTGCACTGCATACACCACCTTTCCTGGCCAGAGGAAATTTCTGTAAACAATGAGATACCTGATGCAGAGGCCACCATTGACTATGATATGGTAGAGCAGGCCATAAACAACCTTGTAGCATCAGGGCTGGGCCTCTCTGATGCTAAAGCTCAACCTCGAGGCGGCTTTCCACCACATCCCAGTGCACCATGTGGACTGGCCTCTCCTAGGTTTCAAATGGCAAAAAAGGCTCTACCACAACATTGTTCTAGCCTTTGGTGCATGCTCAGTGCCTTACATCATTAACCTCTTTGCTGAAGCGCTGCACTGGATCCTGCAATGGAACATCCCAGCATGTATACAGCATTATCTCAATGACTTCCTCACAATTTTCTCACTGGCCATGCCCCACTCACTAGTTGACAATTCCCTAACATGGGCCCTAGAACTAGGTAGGCAACTGGGACTCACGTTCCAGCCCTCCAAGATTGTTGGCCCAGCCACAACCATAGAATTCTTGGGCCTTGAGCTTGACTCTATGGCCATGGAGGTTTGCCTCCCAGGCAAGAAGCTGATTCACCTGCAGAAACTCACTTTGACCTAGGCCTCATGCCATCGTTCAACAAGGAAGGAGCTTGATGAACTCACTGGCTTCCTGCAATTCACTGCACAGGTCATACCCCTTGCTTATGCAGTTATCCGCACTCTCTACAACTTTGCAGCTACATTCATGGTGGCACAGAGTTGTGCCAACTTGGAATGGGGTTTGTTTTATCCCACCGCTCTGCACCACCATCAACATCTACACTGATGCCAGCAGCACCAAAGGCCTTGGTGGCCATTTCAGTGTGGAATGGTTTTCAGCCTGCTGCCCCCACCATCTCCATTGGGAACATATCCAGATAAAGGAAATGTTTGCTGTGGTTTACACTGTCCTTTGCTGGGGCACTGACCTCAAAGGAAAGCATGTGGTCTTCCATGTTGACAATGCTGCAGTCTTCAATGCAATTTGAAACAGGTCAATATGGTCTGCACCAACAATGAAATTTGTGCCCCACTTAATCGCTCTGGCATGCTGGCTGGATTTTTTTTTTCTTCTAAGTGGCTCTCTTCTTCTGCAAATAGCATTGCTGATGCTGCTTCTTAGTTTGCCTTTACATGCATGCTCTCTATCACCCCTTGGTTCAGTCAGAAACCAGCCTTGAAGCACCTCCAGCTTGGTGGTACCAACAAAATTGGCACCACCCCCAAACCATTGTGTTTTACTTATGGCATGGACTTGCCGCAAGCACCTGACACACATACTCACCTGGCCAGTGACAATTCATGCTACACATCCAACTCAACAGCCTCTACAACCTTGATGGCTCTATCTTCCCCGCATCAGAACCTGCAATCTTATCCTGGATTGCAAGCATCGGTGGTCAAGTTCAACCCAAGACCATCAAAGCTTATCTCTCCACAGTGTGCTCCCTCCACGTCAATGCTAACCTTCCCTTTTTGGCAGTCAAGTCCCTGCTGGTGCAGTGCCTCATTTGAGGCATTAAGTGGTACCACGGTGAACATGACCGATGCCCAGTACAGCCCATCACCCTTTCCATCCTCACTGCCCTCCTGGCACAGCTCAATCCAGGCACCATGGCTGGCTAGACAGTAATATACGCAGCATGCTGCCTTGCCTACTCTGGCCTCCTGCACAGCAGCAAGTTCACAATGGGTAAAGGCAGTAGGTTCAGCCCCAACCTCTGTAAGGGTGACCTCAGAGAGCTGTGGAACTCACACAACTGGCAGAGGGATATCCAAAGATGTATTAGCAAGTGGCTACAGTGTACAGGGCTAGCTACTCACCTGGCAGAGGGATATCCAAAGAGAATAAGTCTGAGGAATCCCTATGCCAGGATGTGGACGCTTCTGGGGCCCCAGAAGCGTGGGAATCAACTATATAGTACACATAAGCCACTGAAAAAGGTGTGTGGGAATAAAAGATGAAAAACTCGGACATTGCCAGAGAGTTGATTGGTAAAGAATTACCTAATCAAAAACTCGGACAATATGTAACAGACAATGTATGAAGGAATGGAGACAGAAAGAAGGGGAAAAAGAAAAGGGAAAGGGAAGGGGAGGATGTATGTATGGAAGGAGAAGGAATGTATAGGCTCAGGAAAGGATGTCCCTTTACAGCCTCAACCTCGCATGCAACTCTGTCCAGTTCTTCCCTGACTTTGAGCATGCCACACATGCCCGTCTCACCCTTCCAGCCTCCATAACCAACCCATTCAGGAAAGGAGTCACCATCATGGTTGCAGCAGCTCCAGAATGCCCAACCTGCCCTATCACAGCTCTTAAGGCTCTTTTCTCAGAGCTCCCTTGCAACAAAAGTGCACCCCTGTTTGAGCAACCTAATGGGAAAGCACTCTCATATTCATACTTTGTTAGTACCATCCACGATGCTCTGTCCCAGGCCAGCCTCAATCCACACGCATATGCAGGTCACAGCTTCTGATGGGGTGCAGCATCTACAGCTGCAGTGGCGGGATATTCTGACTACAAAATACAGCTACTCGGATGCTGGCAGAGCGACTCTTACAAATTGTATATAAAGAACGATCCAGCACATATTCTCCACCTTTTGTCATTTCTCCACTTGGCCTACACTCACCTCACCCCTTTTGAACCTCCAGCTCTGCGGGATTACACTGCCCTGGCTTGAGTTTTCGGCCCCCCCCCTCTCTCAGGAAGGGGTACCTGGCACTTGAGAACTCCTCAGGACTCAAGAAATCTCATTTCTTCCCGCATCACATGGCTGAACCTGAATCAAAGTCTATTCAAGATCTCATTAAAATCTATCATCATGTCTATCATTGCGTTCTCACCCACTTTCACTCTCTCAATTTGACCAGCCTCAAATTAAGCAGAAAGGAGTGGGGAGTGTTCGGGCTGTCCTGAGCACAAACAATGGTGAACAAAGTGTAAAAACACTTTGTTTGGCTGCATAGAGGGTGGGAGAGGGCATTTGGGTGCTCTCTGGGGTTTCTGGGCCATTGAGGACCTTATGCAATGGGCAGGAAGGAGCAGGAGGTGTTGGGGCTCCCAAGCATGAATGATGCCAAATCCAGCACACAAAACGCTTCATTAGCATACACGGAGGCTTGGATGCTCTAGAACTGGAAGGGGGTATTTGGGTGCTTTCTGGGGGTCTGGAGGCAGCAGCAGGGCAATGGACAACACAGCTTAACATCACAAGAACATTACCAATCTTTTCTCTTATAAGCTGAGCATTGCAAGAATGCCCCCCATTTCTCTCTCTTCACTTGACCACCACCATTGCATTACCACCAAGCATGTTCAGCATGTCACTCAGCTCTGTAATATTGCATGTTTTTTTTTGAACATTTGAGCTGACACACACCCTATGACCATGACTGACATTTGGACTTGCTGTTCTAACATTCTCCTTCTGGTATGTTTTTTCTTCCAATTCTCTGTTTGTCCTGTTCTCCTCACAATGAATCAAGGATTCTCAACAGTTGTGTTGGTGCTCTACATTTGAAGAAATATGTTGTTGACCTTCATATTATGTTTTATAGCCCAATGATTGGATCCTTGGCACTACCTGAAGAAAACTTCATTTTAAATGCATTCTGCCAGTACATGTCCATGGTATTCATTGTCTCAATTGTTATTGCAACCCTTTTGGCCTCAAGCTACCTTATTATACCATTCATCATTGACATGAGTGCCACACTCTCATTTCAGGCTCCTTGTCCTTGAGTTTTTTTTTTTTTTTTTTACCCAAATAGGTCCCTAAAGTTCTTTTGCTCATCATCACAATGATTGCTATTTCTATTATCATGACCATGCTTGCTGGCAGTATTGCCATCATTTCTGCTCTCATTGCTTCTCAGCTGTACACTGTAATACCCAGTATTATCACCTTCCCTTTAGGCATTGTAATTGATATTGTTTTCTATTCTGACTGATAGGGATCTGGGGTTAATGGTGGTAGGGGTGCATTGAGGAAGTTCTCAATGTGATAACCTGGGAAGTTCTCTAAAAGTTCTTAATGTCAAGAAGTTGATTAGTGGTAGCAAGTTCCTCTTCAAGGTTACAAGGCAGAAGTTGTTAAAGATGTTAACAGCAATGGAGGGGGAATATCAAAGGGGTAATGGGTAGCAATGGTTTGATAACAAGCCATAAGCAGTTTTTAGCCTGGAGGCAAGTTTCCAGTGGAATCTTGCTTTAGAACCCCTTGCAGTGGGCTCCAAAATGATGTGCTGCTTTGCTGCCTAGCTGCCATGCAGGGAACAACCAACAAGGCCAGCCAGATAGGGGAGCTAGCAGGTAGTGTTATGATAGTGTGAGGGGAGTCAGCAAAGGTCCCAGAAACCTGTTAAGGAGATTGCTACTGGTTTGTAGCAGAAGTTGAGATCTATAAGACTAAAGGCCCAGAAGGTTGTTAAGTGATAAGGGTGAGGTTAACAAAAATATACAAGTTGCTAGCCATAGGTGCTAGCATTTGACAAAGTCAAAACTAAGGCACCTGTATGGTGCTTAACAAAGGCAAATGAGAGGTAGGCTTAACAATGCTGTTAAGCCTAAAGACAAGAGAGAGAGAGAGGAGACTGGACTGGGTAAACCCAAATCAGCCATTAACAAAGCAAGGTCTCAAGTGGGGACTAGACTCTTGTACAATTTGATGATGGTTTTGGCTACTGACAGGGCAGCATTTTTAGGTGTAGCAAAAGGGGAAACCAGTAAGTAATAGTAAGCATAGCAGTTGCATGTGATAATGGGTAATGAAGGCTGCTAGGCTACTGAACAGAAAAAGAAGAGAAAAATAAACAGTGATTGGTAGGCTGTTGAATAGGACTTGTGGGTATGATCAATTGTTGGTTGCTGCGCAGGGGCCATGAGGGGGATGGATTGTCCAAACTTTAAGGTTACTCTGAGGGGTGAGCTCCTGATTACTCATTTCATTACCTGTTACTTACTTTAATCGGTAGTACTTACTGCTTGTACTATTCTACAGGTAATGACAAAAACTGTCTGCAATACTGCGAGACTCTGAGGTACTTACTGCTTGTACTATTCTACAGCAATGCTCCATAAATAACAAGTTACAACAACGTAGATATGGTATTCCATAGGCTCAGGTTGCATACATTTACACTAAGGAATCAATTGTTGAGTCATTGAAGATAATAAGTAGAAGTGGGCTGTCATAGAATATAGTCAGAAGAGGTACTCACAACATAGATATTGTCCTTCTTACGCTGAGATAGCATACATTTACACAATTGGTGAGTTATGTTGTCACAGATAATTGGCAGCTGGGGCTGGCTGTCATCAGCATGTGGTCACATCACATTCGCCTTATATTGGATCGTGTTGCTGTTGGTATTTCAACATTTCACAGATATCACACCAGCCGCTTACCACACAAGTTTTGGCCACCACGTCCATTGTCACACAGTGCCAGGCCATCGCATCCATTGTCCCCCCTCCTTTCTCTGGTTTCCTCCATTGTTATCATGTAGATATATATATTCGTCGCTGCTACAGACAAGCCCCTCAGTTTCTTATACCGGACTGAGGGGTGAGTAATCACAACAGGACTACGGAATTACTCACGAACTAACTATGCCTATAGAACGTACTTATAAACTGTTCTTAGGTACAGTTAATACCAGTTTCTTATATCGGACTGAGGGAACGTACTTATAAACTGTTCTTAGCTCACAGGTACTGGCTTCTAACAGTTGCAATATGGTCAAGCACCATGAGTATGATGCCAGGAGGGCCAGGGTCAGAAACACCAGACAAAGAGGGCATGGACACCCATAGGTAAGAACACCAGAAAGGTTGTTGAGTATGAATGCACCTTTCTTACTGTCTCCTGCAACCTCTCAATACCTGTAGCAGCTGGAGGTCTCTGGAAATGACAGTTTAAGGTTAAGCTAAGCCAATTTGGTGGCTTAGTGCCCCAGCAGCAGGCTGGACTTGATAGATAAATAATTTACAATTGTCAGAGAAACCAAATTTGTCATGTTAAATGAGAAAATCGACTGTTCGGCAACACTACTCTTCAAGGAAATTTGTACTGGGTAGAGATAGAGTTACCAAACTAGCCCTAAAGTAGCGGAATCACTCTGTGTTCGAACGATCAAACTTACATAATAAATGAGGTTGAATACTTTGTGGACTGGGACTCTATATTGGATATTTATATGTTTCATGATCGTTAAAAGACTTGGATGAAACTTGGCAAGTGAAAAGTTCCGATGATCCTCTCCAGGTTTATGTTAAAAAACTTATTGTCATCAAATTGTCACTTGTAGATCCTTGCAACCGGATGCACTCGTTCAAAGTGAATGTCAGTGAAGTTTCCTTGATCAATATGAAGAGGAGTTGGATGATGCGTGGCCATCGGATTCCGTGCGTCACGCGGGTAATAACGGAAAGCCATGTGGTCAGTAATCGGCAGACTGGTCTCGTTGCATCTCTCTGAGCAGTAGTTGTTTTCAATTAGTCTTAGGAGGACCTGGGTTCTGTGACGATTGAGAAAAACGAGCTCTTTGTCCGCGGAATTATGAGTATATCACTTACACAAAATCACGGCAACCAACAAGCGTGGATCCTATCTGAGTAAAGTGAGACTTGTCGAGTCTGTAGTATTGAAGGATAGATATCAACTGTCCAACCGGAATGTTGGCCGCAAGGTTTACGCTAAAAGTATTCATTGCTCTATGAGTGGGTACGTCATAGCGAATGAGCTTGAGTTGCAGTACAGCCTTTGTTATTTCGTGATCGAAGTAGGCTTTGTTTGAGTCTATGCTTGTACTGGCTATTTCCGTAGAGATTAATATTCCAGAGAAATCTTCGCTGGATTGATTGTCTCTATAATACAGGGTGTTCAAAAATGGTATACGGATGACCGCGTGGTTTTTTCGTTTGTACGGATACAGAGCACGAGCGGTATCGCGCGCAGCATCCCCAGTTGTGGCAAGTTCACCAACTTCAAGGAATTCGATGTGGAGTAATTGGCCGAGGAAAGCATCAGTGATTTGAGCTCGGATCCGCGATACGCCTATATTGAAGGTATAAGCCATCTGTCATCGGGAATCATTTGTGATGATGCAACGGCGGGCAATGTAAGAAACTTACAGTAATCAATAGTAGTCAGAAAGAATAAGTAGTTGTAACAGTTAATCAACAGAGCAGTATTTGCGATGAATTAAGAAGACAAGTCCACCTTGTAATTTATAGGTACTTGGACCTTGTTCTCAATTGACACAGTACAGGTTCCAACAGGAACACAATATCCATTTCATGTAACATCAATCACATTAACAGATGCATTCATTTGATATTGATACCGCATTCAATACTTTGATGAATGATTTACTACGCTGTATCTGTTCTCTGTAGGTTCAGATCTGTAGGTTGTACCAGCACACTAGGTCACGGAAAGCTGCAGCTCAAACCAGCTTCAGGCTTTCAAAACATCAAGTCTAAGTTGCTGGCCATCCAAACCCTGAATCACAACATCGTGCGGTCCTCAGCTACTTGCGGCTGGCACATTCATTTGCAAAAATAGCGTGTCGAAGGCTCCGAGTGCTACTTGTCGCAACGTTGATATTTCAGTCATAACATATTTAGTTCCAATGCCACCTGATCTTGCCATTGTTTCCTATTTGCTGATTTGAGTGTTTCCATAAGATAAATATATCGATGTATCACACATGGGGCATGTCTGAACTTCTTAGGTTTTCTTCGTGGACGGGGCAAGATATGATATTTCACATTTCAAAAGCCATTGAGAATGTCTACAGCAGCGGGACCCTCCCCAACATTCACGTAATCTAAAAGAACAAAGTTGGGTGCTTTGCCATTCACAAACTGCGCACAACCATTGGCATGTGCAATGATTCTATAGGTGGTGAAAGCTCAGACGAGAAGAAGAAGAGATGGAGACGCTCACGAGTCAATGCTGTTTGTGGTCGGAGCATCCTCACGATCGCTGATAAGGACACCATCTCCAATAGGGATGATATTCAAGTTTAGATTGTGGTTGATAAGGTTTTCGTGGTCAGCTGGAGAGAGTGGGCCACTGATACGGTCAACTCGACAGGGGAAAGTAGGGTCCGTAGGGTCGAACGGGTCTTCAAACACCTGAAAATAGATCAATAAAAGGTAAAGGGGAGGGTAAAAAAACCGCTTGCCATGTCAAACTGTGGCAGAATAAAGTCAACAATACCACCATCAGTTCCGTCTGCGCCTGCATCGAGAAAGACGATAACACGTTTCCCAGAATCAATCAGCTGCCCAAGAGTGGGCCAGCTGTCCCGCTTGACTGGAAGGGAAGGCGGAACATAGGCAAGAGGAGTAATACCTGAGAAAATTGTGTGAGTATACTCTATATGCATTGACAACTAGACAGCCAACCAGAGGTGTCGAAAGCTGGTTTCCAGACATCGGGGAGAGAGACGCCCTCAGGATTTGTGAAGATAAAAGTGACGACTTCGTTAGGATTGGCGTCGAGGAATGTCTTCACGATCGTAAGATAATCTACCACAGGTCCGCCATCAAAAATCCCCTGCCAGACATTTGTGAGCGAGTAGATTTGCGCCGACAGCATCAAAAGATTACACAAGCTGGAAGCCTTTAAGGTCAGGCGGAAGTGAAGGATCTAGGACTAACAACAATCTTACTAGTATGACAGAAATGAAGGACCCCATCGTTCCTGGGGAAATTGTGAGAGAATGCGTAGAACAGCACTGAAGGGATCTACATGTGAGCTTGAGCTTGTAACATACGAGCACCGAGTTGCAATTGAGTGCTCAAGTCGACTTCCTGCGTTCGTGCAACTGTTGCAACATACCAAGACTGAAATTAATAATTTTGACCGCTGAAAAATGTACACACGGTTCAATGAATTGTCGCTGAAAGCAAAAGAGTCGTGGGAGCCAAGGTAGGTGACGTTTCCATATGATCGACTGCACAACTCAGCGTGGCCATTACAAACTGTGGCTTTGCTGTCGTTTGTGGACCTAGCCCATGGAAGCCACCATCCGAGTACGCATGAAGGCAGAATGGAAATGGAAAGCAGAGCCAATGTGAGATGCATCAGCACAGTGCGCGTCATTGAAGGACAAGAATGAACCGCTCGCATTGGATCTGCCAAATTTAAATGATGACGGGATCATCATCGGAGAATGTGCTGCAATAGAAGTTGCTCGTAGGTGTTGTAGCCAATGGCCAGGATACACATGCTCTTCAATTCACACTGCGTACATCACGTCGACGCTCTGGTTCGGCCCGAGTGAACCTCCTTCCTCACCCTATGCACTTCAGATCAAATTTTGATGGGACATCATGAACAACCCTCGACACCACTTCTTTTGAAGCAGACCTGATGATATTTGATGATACTTGGTCTACCACTCCTTCACAGATTTCGCGTTGTATTCCCTTTCCCTTCATTATTCAGATTCCTTGTTATTTAGTTTCCTCCAAAGGTCGGTGACCTTGACCTAAGTAACTATAGTATACCTTTCAACTATAGGTATTTCTCTACAAATGTGGTTGGTACCAATACAATTATATTTCCTTATTGTGTTCACTGTACTATTAGACGCTCCTCCGAACTTTTCATAAGTTTCGCATCGGAGGCATAGGTTTGATTCTTCTCTGATATTGACATCTCAAACGAGGCCGATCAATCGCGGTGACGTTCATAAGCCATGAACGGACCACAGAATCGTGCAGAAAGATGTTCCATACTTCACTTCTTTTCTAACTGCGATATCGTAAAAATGAGCATTGAAAAAAAGTAGCCATTCTTGTTTAAGACATCCATAGAAGTATGGAAGACGAGCAATTTTGACTCGGCAGTGGCTGTCTCATTGAATAGCCAAGTTGCTTTTCCGCTCTTTAAATCAAAGACAAATGATCACATGCCTCAGAAGTCGAAATTCGAAGCATTGTCTCATGCTGATTCTGAAAGAAGTACTCGGATCCTCGTCTACGAGAGATCAAGTGCATTTTAGAAGCGTACCATGGGCCAAGTAATTCCTGTCTGAGGTTGTAAGTAAGAAGGCACGAAAAAACGGCGCGTTCCAATTTTGGTTCTTGAAATCGGAATCAACCGCAAGCTGCGCGCTAAAATTATTGAGCAGCGACTTGAGTGACATACAGGAGATATGTGGTGCATTGTATGTATTGTAGAAGGAATAGAAGAGGCAGCATGACGTTAAGCCGTCCTTTTGGGTTTGAAACTCGAAGATACGCCATAAGCGCATGATTAAGAATATTATCGGTTGACCTAGACTCGGTTATAATAAGCGTCAATTACTTGAACATCGAGCAAGTGGCCACTGGCCGACTCGGACCTGCAGATCTAGAGACAAGGCGTACAGTAAGTCTGACAAGCACAAGTTCGAAACTAGTACGACAAGTAAAACAAGAAGAGCATGTCTTTCGAGCGGTGTCTTCCTACAAGAGATCTCGCTCAACTGTTCTTGCAGGCTTGGATATATGCGCCTCCATACGTTGCGACATAGCAGCCTCACCTACCTGTGCCAGGGTATCCAATTCCTAGTAATGGATCTACAGTCGTCAACGTCTTATCATTCGCGCCCCTCATCGTCTGCAATGTGTGGAAGTCCGACGCCGCCGACGGCTTAGCCCAGGAACATGTGCTCATAACCCGACCCATGCCCTTATTATCCATAATATCTCCGAAGGACAAAGACCACTAGCATACACAGAACAAAGGACGCGTCTCAGCCTGGACACGATTGTAAGGATAAGCGGAACGTCACATCTTGTCACGCCTGGGAATACGCCTTCATATTCCATTCCCGTCCCCCTTCTGAAGAGCGCCAATTCGACTGTCACTCGTTCACTCATTCTTTCTGACTTTGTTCTTAGGTCAACATAGCCATAAAACTGCGCTGCATCCAGTCCTACGATGGGTGCTACATCAATTAGGGCTGGACACCGTAGCGGTATTTACGCTTCATGGTCGCATCTACCGTATCCGTGCTATCAAGAATCTTGGTGAACCCGATTGCTCCCATCCCGAACGCCCTTCTCACCAGGTATCGAGATACTCTCAAAACAACGCTTTGTGATCATATGGCTATCCATGAGATCAAAACAAACACATTTGCATGTGTCATAATATGAGGACTACAAGGATTGGGTCAACTAATATCGTAACCATACATATTTTTATCTTGGTGAGTTAATTTCACTCCAATACAGATGAGAAAACAACTGACTTGGCCGTTGAACTTAGGCCTCAAGGGTTATCAATTTGAGTTGGTACATGTGCGTTGGCAGTGACAGATGGGCCTTGTCTGTAGTGAATCGTTGGCATTGCATAGTGTACTTGTTGAAAATATTGCGAAACGTACGTCCACACCACTGTTGTGGTCCTGTCGACCAAGTACGGTGATTCTTCTATGACAGTGTGATACACTTTGATATCGGTATAGACATGTGCGCTGGGAGGCACGGTCTATAATACAGTGCTTAGACGTCTTCAACAAATCCAAGACGCGGATATGGAGCGTACGGCTGCTTTGGATGCAAGAGAGAAGGCGAGAATGGTGATGAGGGTCTGTCTGAGCATCATTTTGAAAATACTCGAGGTGAGATTAGGAATTTTTAAAGCGAACCTTTGCCCTTTTGAAGTCTAGCATTTACCTCCTGTTGTTCCAGTCCTTGGCCTTCGCCAGCGGTCCGGGCCGTGAGTCATGTTGTATGACATGTACAGCCGATATACAGCCGATATGATGTATGGTCCACGAAGTTCAGTTGGGTTAGAACGTTCTTTTAAGCTCCATTCCAGCTGCCACGTTTGCACCGGATAGCAAGCAATCAACAAGCCTTGATCAAACGTCGTGAGTAAATAAGGCCTACAAGAGTGATCTCTCATCGCGACTGGAACATAATCCCGGTAGATGACCTTCCTTCATTCATTTATGACTTCACCCCTCTTGTTGGAACATTTTTCTCCACGCCGTTACTGCTCGATTAGGTAAATGAGAAGTTCGTCTCTCTGTGACAGTTGAAGTGTTTCATCGTGTTCCCTCAGAGCCAGCTAAATCCTACCTAGGGAGGCTTGAACCTGACTCATTAGGGTACTATCATCGCGCAACTGGCATGCAGTGGACGCGTACAGTTGATGCTGCCATAACTTCGCGTATTACAATCTATGGCTTTCCATTCCGAATCCGTTGAGTAGTGCCCGCAATATCCGTGCAATTTGGCTCTAATTGTGCTCTGCCAGGCTGAACTTTGTCTTGGAAGAAGTCTGTTACTCCACGACATGCAACCGAATGTCCGAGTCGGCCTTCATGTGCCACAAAGATCAGAATTCAATCTCGAGCATATTACTCTAATAAAACTCAAGGCCTGGTCCTCCAATGGCTGTCGGATGACCAAGCTTGAAGGCTTAAAAGGAAGATCAACACAAAGTGTCCTCACCCTCTCCTGTTCGTCCCCAGACACATAGATACGTCCATGTTAAATTTAATCTCTCTCGTTATCTTCTCCGTTGCTACAACTGTATCTGCTGCTATTGGCCCCAGGACAAACCTTTATATCATCAACAGGGATATTGCCCCGGATGGGTTTCATCGTTCGTATGTGACTCGTTTTTTATTTGTCCTCACTACTGACATTCCCCCCCTTGAGAGCTGTTCTTGCTAGTGGTACTAGCACAGATGCTTCGTTCCCTGGCGCACTTATTACTGCAAAGAAGGTGACAAATGCTTTTACAGGATCATGACCAGAGTTACTGAGCTATAATGAAGGGTGATCGTATGAGTATCAACGTCATCAACTTACTGAATGACACTACAATGCTTACAAGTACAAGCATTGTGAGTCATTGCAATCATCCTAACTTCCGTTGTCATCTCACCCAGTTAGCATTGGCACGGCTTCTTCCAAAAAGGATCGACCTGGGCAGATGGCCCCGTGGGTGTCACTCAGTGCCCTATACTGTCAGGCAACTCGTTCTTGTACGAGTTCCATGTACGTGATCAGGCAGGAACGTTTTGGTATCACTCCCATTTATGTAGGAAGCTTGTTTTTCCGATGTCAACACCTACTTATCTTCATATCTTCATCTTCAACAGCGACCCAATACTGTGATGGTCTTCGCGGTCCGATTGTAGTTTACGATCCTGCGGATCCATACCGCCACCGGTGAGTACCCTATCTAAAACTTTAAGAGAACGCTCTCTCATGTAAGACATCAAGATACGATGTTGATGATGGTTCGTTGTATCTCTTCCCTTGGTTTGAAGATTTTTTACCACTAAATTTCTTCTCAGAAAACACCGTCATTACTCTCGCTGATTGGTTCTCTCACCGCTACTTCTTCTTTGCAATCTTAGTGACAGTGCATTTCGCAGGTATCACAGCCCTGCTCCTTCTGCGGGACTAGTTCCGACCCCTGATGCTGTCCTCATTAATGGTCTTGGGCGTACTCCGAACGGAGCTGCCACTCCTCTGGCCGTTATCAACGTTGTTCTAGGCAAGCGTTATCGCTTCCGTCTCGTTTCAATTTCTTGCGACGCAAATTTCATTTTCTCGATTGATGGCCACGATATGGTATGAAGACTTTCTTCTTTTTCGGTATAATCTGGATCGTGCTTCACAGACAATCATCGAAGTCGACGGTGTCAACCATCATCCATTGACGGTGGACTCGATACAGATTTTTGCTGGCCAGCGTTACTCCGTCATAGTCACAGCGGACCAACCAATCGGAAACTACTGGGTTCGTGCTCAACCAAATATCGGGGATACTGGTTTTGATGGTGGATTAAACTCGGCGATCCTTCGATACCAAGGGGCAGACATAAAGGAACCTGAGACAACCTCTGATCTGTCCAATCCTTTGATTGAAACAAATCTTCATCCGTGGAAACGGCCTGGTGCTCCCGGGGGGAACCATCCTGCTGACGTCTCTCACGTTCTCAATATTCAATTTGGATCTGACAGACGGTTTACTATTAACGGTGCCACCTTCACTACTCCCACTGCACCTGTATTATTGCAAATTCTGAGCGGAACTCAATCAGCGACGGACCTTCTTCCTTCAGGCAGTGTCTATGTTCTGCCCCGGAATAAAATTATTGAATTGATTATTCCTGGTGGAGCCGTTGGATCACCGGTCAGTTCTGAGGTCGGATCGAAAGATAAGCTTGATTAACATGGTCATCTGCCTATCAGCACCCGTTCCATTTGCATGGAGTACGTTCACTGAATCATCTTCCTTTCACTTGGCCTTACTCTCTTTGAATCTTTAGCACACATTTGATGTCGTCCGAAGCGCAGGAAGTAGTGTTTACAATTACCTTAACCCAGTTCGAATCCCACCTGAATTATACTCTTCTTCCTCCAATTAACCTGCATCTAGGTCCGCCGTGACGTTGTCTCGACTGGACAAGCCGGCGACAATGTTACTATTCGCTTCGAAACTGATAATCCTGGACCGTGGTTCTTGCACTGGCCAGTTTCCGTGTAATCTTTCTTTTCCATCCCACTGATATCGCTTCAACAGCCATATTGATTGGCATCTAGATATGTCGGTCTTTTTTTACTTTCTGGAGGCGTGTACTGATGACTCTTCCTAGCGGCTTGGCAATCGCGTTTGCTGAAGACGTTTCTGCTATTGCAAAATCAAGGCAACCTCGTGAGTCATAATCTGTGCTTTCTGGTCGACGTCTTGAAATTGTTCGCTAGCTGCATGGCGTGACCTTTGTCCACTCTACAACAACGCTACGAGCTCGGAGAACTGAAGCCAATATCTGTTCTTTGTATTATGTTCAGAGCTCAAGTCACATGCATGATCTCCTTTTTTTGGCAATACATTTTTCAAATATCTTCCTCCTTGATTGTACTACCAAAGCTTCGGGCAGGACATGTCTTGCCTGAGATCTTTAAGTCTGGCGATGAATTTGGTAGAGCTATTGTTTGAGTTGTATTTACTACAGTGGATGAATCAGTATTCTTTATCACAACCATGGCAGTAGCCATTTTCTTCTCCGAGATGTGTGCATCAAAAGTGCCTCCAGTTCCATCGAAAAGAAATTGACATATATGACAACTTGAGGTAACTAGCATTGAGTACAACGCTTGATCAAAGCCTGAATTTTGCAAGGCCTGCAGCAAGCTATGTCATTTGCAAGATTAGAATATTATCGGATCAAAGGTCTATAGGAAGATAATTGGTGCGAGGCTAAAGAACAGGCATAACTATACACCTGGCAGAGGGAGGTCCAAAAAGAACAGTATGAGGATTTTTTAGGCTATGTATGTCACTTCAGAGGCTCTGAAGCATGTGAACAACTATACAACAGACCAGCAGAAACCTCAACGAACTCTGGAAATACACAAATACTCCTCCAAGGGGCATTATATCCATTGCCCACAACACTCTCCATTGCAACCCCTCAACAATAGGGTGGCCTGTATAAAGCATGTTGCTTTTGTCAATGCTTTTGTCTGACTTATCCAGGAGGCATGATCCCTTGCAATATATATTCAGGTTACTCACACATTACCTTTTGCATATTTTCTCCTTGATCATCTACATCCCATACAGTGGAGCCCATTTTGCACTGTATTATATAGTGCCAGTGGAGTCTGCTGCAACATAGTGGAAGGTCAAAGTGTAGTGTATTTTATGTGGCCACAAATGTGTCATACTGTAGCATACTATATAATTCAAGTGGAGTCCAGTTGAGACACGGGGCATTTTGTTGTCCACATTGCTGGATCTAATGGTCTATCCCAAGAGATCTGTCCATCCTTGGCTCTTTCAGCTATTATATTGCCATTGCATACACTTTCAAACTGGAAATTGATCGTCCTGTCAGATGATGAGCTGGTACCAAAGGTATATTAACAAATTCTAAGTGTTAATAAATCTGGTGAGCTTCAGAACATTGTTTAGCATCAAACTACAGAAGAA
Source organism: Termitomyces sp. MG145 (assembly GCA_003313055.1). Lineage (NCBI taxonomy): Eukaryota > Fungi > Basidiomycota > Agaricomycetes > Agaricales > Lyophyllaceae > Termitomyces > Termitomyces sp. MG145. Next base: position 3,649 of record QGOB01001018.1, on the reverse strand, counting down.
TTACACTAGGTGCACTACTGTATGTACTCAAACTAAAGAAGGAGATGTGTTGCACTTGAGGAAATGAAAATGGCATGGATATTTGATGGCTGTACACTTCATATTCAGCCAAAATCATTCACAGGCATTGCCAGTGATATGTCTGTCTTGCACCAAACAGGCTGCAATAATGAGTACCCGAATATATCCTTTTCAGTACTTAAAACGGTAAGTGCGCATTGAAAACGGTAGTTGATGAGTACTTACCACTCATAAAATCACGGATGAACCCAAAGATATAAGGAAAAGCTGCGAATGTCATGTACCATGATAACAGCCAAGAACCTGTGATGTGCTGATTCCAATCAGCCAATCATGATCAATTGGGTGCCCTATTCTCATCCAACTCCCATCCCTCAGTGTACTTTGTCTCTCCTTTCGGCCGTCGTTGCCATTTCCATTGCCAGAAGCACCTGAGATCATGAGGGAAGGATCAGAGAGAGGGAAGGGAACAGGAAAATGGGTAGAAATAGGGACCACGCTGAACAAAAGGACAATTTTGTTGAAGGAAACAGATGTCAACCAGGTACAATGATAGGTGGAGAAAGGCATGAGGGATATGCTGCTCACACGAGGCTAAGGTATAAGAGGAGCGCCAATTTGAAAGGAGAAGGACAAGCAATTGTTGTTATGCCTCAGGGAGCGGACTACTCAGGTCATAGGTACTTGGTTATTTTGGGTGTAGAGTTTGATATATTGTACTTGAACCCTTTTTTGTGCAAGCAAGAGGCTCAATCAAATAAATCAATAAAATCTATTCCTACTACGGGTAAATAGTGTGTACAGAGCTGCAAGGCAGCCCAACGCAAACTCGTGAATTATCAAAGGTTTCGACCATAGGTGAAACCCGAAATCTGCATCACCAGGTCCCAGGTGTCATCAACATAACCAAGTGTCTGTGGCAAGTTTCAGGTGTATATATATGTGTGTACACATATATATCACAGGAATTTGCAAACCGAATTTGGTACCCTTTTTGATTCGATCGCGCCACTGGCCAAAAGCCCTCAAAGGCTGAAAACTGCAATTGGATCAAAAGATCGTTGATCATGCGTAGAAAAGATATCTCCTCTCATAAGCATTCTGTTACCCATGGATACTGTGGTAAGCCGTGGCAGGATTTACCCAATCTTGGATACCTTAAACACTCCGTACATCAACAAAATTACAAAGTTGTAATTGCAAACAAGCTGATCAGTCATGATCCAGTGCCTCTTTTTCTTATAAGAGTACCCCTTTTCTCAGAAGATGGAGAACAACAGAGATCTTCCCCTGCATCCCCCCTTTCTAACTAAACTGATTAAATCATTAATACGACATCTCAGATGGCTCCAAGTCTGCTACCAATCCCACCTGACATTGCCTCAAAGTAAGTAGAGACGGCTTGCAATTACTCAAGTTCATGTGCTCAAAGACACTTGATCAACTTTGTAGAACAGCTCCACCAGTACGATTCTCATGTATTTTGACCCCTGCAAGCATCAATTGATTACCGGGGTTCCTGCAGCTTATTGGGCTTATGCTTGTCTGGTTCTTCTATGGTATGACGGTGATGCAAGTTTGTCAGTCATCGCAGTTGTACATATTTCTATGACATTGACGACTCTTCAGATGTGTATCATCAATGGTTCCCAAAGGACAAAATAAAAATCAAGGCGTTGGGTAAGCTTTCAATCAAATCTGGTTTATACAGACTTTCCTGAGTCTTCATCGGATATTCAGTCTATGGAATGTTTTGTCTAGATACTATACAGTCAATACTTGTTGCTGCAGATTCATTCCACTGGTTTGCGCATGGCTTTGGGAACGTGGGAATACTCGTTGAACCATTTATCGCCCCATTTGATGCACCCATACTGTATGGAATTATGGCTTTTGTTGAACAATCCTTCTTCTGCTGGCGCCTGCGGGTTCTGCACAGATCATGGTGGTTGCCCTCCTTGATCTTTTGCGTGAGTCCCGTGCAGCATTTGTCAAATCTTGAAGTTAATTATTGTTTGATGTCTTTGCCATTCTACTGCAGGTGGCGGTCGCTAGTCTTGTGGGAGGCATAGCTTCCGGTGTTAGAGTGTGTTTTATTCTTCTTCCAATCTGTACTGAGTCGCACCGCGCTACCTGCTCAGGTATTCCAGATGGGAACTTTGAATCGTCTTGATGCTCTCATATGGGAAGGATTTGTGAGCTCTTCATTAAAATTTGTCTCAGCGCTGTCGACAATATCATCTAGCTCTGGTTTGTTGGGAATGCCGTCACAGATACATTGATTGCAGTATCCATGACTATCATTGTAATGATTCTTATCCTTTCTGGTTGAAACATGCATTCTTACCTCTTGCAAAAAGCTTTTACGTTCAAGAAGGGGCGAGGTTGAGCAAACTGACAATGTTTTGGCACGCATTGTACGACTGACAGTGGAAACAAACGCAGTGACTGGTACAGTAACATTTGCACTTATGGCCGCCTGTATTCATCGTTCAATCTAGCATCCGTCGCCATCACCTCGGCCGTGTGCCTTTTCGCAACCCCAGTAAGCGGTTCCATTTTAAAGGTATTCTCCCAACATAACCAGAACCTTGAATAGCACGGTTCTACCATCGTGTTGGCTCCGTAAGTCCTCCATGCTCCTCATTTTTCACTTGACTCACTCGTTTCTTTTGCTTCGCAACTTTGAGAGCAGATTCTCTTGGAAAGTTGTATGTCATTCCTCCATGGCTCATTAGTTCATCTTACATTTTGGAAGATACGTGAATACCCTGCTGGCCGTTTTGAACAATCGCTTTTACATGTCCTCTATGGAATGGTTCCTACCAGACCGTACATTTCCTTTGAGTGGAATCGAAATCCAGTTTGGCCAGCCGCCATCAGAGTTGTTCCGGTGTCAGACTACAGAACCGCAACAAGATTACCAAGCAGGAGAGTATAGAACACAAGTGTTCCGCAAAACGGAAATCACGAAGGAGGTCGATATCTCACTCCAGACCATAGTGTAGTCTCAAGACATTCCTGGAATATTCACCACCGACAATGAGGTATGTCAATTATGGAATATGATAAGTCCTTATTGATCTCACCCATTGGTTTGTTGCAGCATAAAGCATTAGATCAAAGCCAAATACTAGTCCGAGATTGACCTGTGTCCTTGTAATGACTAGACGTTCCTGAAACTCTACATTCTTGTAACTATTCTTCACTAGAACAGCCTCATACAGAACAGAACTAAGCACGTGATGTTGCTGCTGGTGCCTCCTGCAATATGCTTGTCACGAGAAAAGATCTTCTTTTGAACAAAAAGGATAGCGCGTACTAACAGATGAAGTAATCTCCTGTGATACGCCATAGCATGCTAGGTACAGTAAAGTAAGTAAAATACATGTATGAGATCTGTAGTAAAAATAACATACCCCAGTCGCGTTACTGGGATGAGGTGAGATAACACTGCAGGGATTGGGAGATTTTTCGGGAAGAAAAACCCATTAGAAAGATGTCAAATAATTTCTAATTAGTTTTTCTCATGTATTACATAAAATTTATTTTGAGAAAGAAAAAAGAAAAAGTTAAACAATTTCAATGCTTTTTCTTGAGGAAAACAATTTATTTTTCTTTTGATTTT
>QGOB01001016.1:0-21208 GCA_003313055.1 Termitomyces sp. MG145 | reverse complement strand
ATTCTTTCTCCTTGTTCCGGACTATTCCCCCTTATTCCTATGGTTCCCCTTTTTCCTTCTTTGCCTATTCTCGATGATTTGATATTCCGGACCTTCTTATCTTTTTATTCCATGGAGTAAGATGTCAGATTCTTTGATTATCTCTTGATTAGAGATATCTGGCAGAGATCTGCTATGTCCACCATTCCAGAAATAATAATCGATATTTAATTGCCCATTTTTCGTCCCCTTGCTTGTCCGAATACTCTATTATTTTATTAGCCCTTCAGCAATGTGAATTATTTAAGTGTTCCCATGTTTTCCGGTTTCTGAGGAGTTGTCTGCCTGTTATGCCTACAGTTTTCAGCACATAGTATGGTTTGTTTTAACCAGGACTTATGACTTTAGACATAGAGTCATATCACCAGTTTCCCCTTTTATCTATCACCTTACGTACCTATAAATACTGCCCTGTCAGTAGCTACAAAACATCGAATTGTACCAGAGTCTAGTCCCTGTTTCAGACTACACTTAAGATCTCGTTCACGCTCTTGCTTCCTTAATGACTGATTTGGGTTTACCCAGTCCAGTCTCCTTTGGTCTCCGCGCTCAGCTTAATGGTATCGTTAAACTTAGCACTCGTTGTCTTTGTTACACGCCATACGGGTGCCCTTGCCTCGTCTTCATCAAGCACCATATGGGTGCCCTCGTCTCGCCTTTGTTAACGCTAGCACTTATGGCTAGCGGCTCGTATATTTCCGTTAACTCTTCCGTTATTCCTTAACGACCGTTTGGGTCTTTGACAGATTTCTCACTTAGCGACAATTTGGCACAGACACTAGCGGCCGCACTGTTATCTCTTACTGCTCTCTCACACTTCCTTACCAACTCCGACCCTACTTCTCCTTACCGGGTTTCTGGGACTTTGCTTGACTCCTCACACACACACACGTAACGCTACTACTTGCTAAGCTATCCCTATCTAGCTGGTCTTGTTGGTTGTTTCCTGCATGGCAGCTAGGCGGCAAGTCAGCACATCATTTTGGAGCCCACCGCGAGGGGTTCTATAGCAAAATTCCACCGGAAACTCGCCTCCAGGCCAAAAGCCGCTTATGTCTCGTTACCGAGGCTTTGCTCCCCGTTATCCCTTTTGACATTCCCCCACCGTTGCCATTAACCCCCTTAACGACTCCGCCTCGTAACCTTGAAGAGGAACTTGCTACTGCTAGGGAACTTCTCGACGTTACCGAACTCCTAGAGAACTTCCCAGGCCATCACATTGACAACTTCCTCGACGCACCGCTACCACCGTTATCCCCAGACCCCTATCCCCTAGTTCAATCCCCTATGCCCTTACCGACACCCGTTAACCCTACCGCCATGGGTGACGCCCGTCTTTCCCGCCATATGCCACCTCGCAACGACTCTACCGCACCTAAATGGGACGAGAGTTGCCCCCGAGAGCTTGCCCAGTATTTCCGCGAGCTTGAATATCTCTTAGCAGACTGCGCCATTAACAACAATAACCAGAAAAAGGAATATGCCACTCGATACATATTGTATGACACTGCGGAGACCTGGCTTGGCTTGCCGGAGTTTAGCGACCATACTTACGCTGAGTGGAAGATAGCGGTCTTTCGTTTATATCCTGGCGCTGAAGAATCTGCCCATTACACTCTTCAGGATCTCAAGCAACTCGTTAACCAGACCTTCTCGGCCGGTATCTCTACTCTCAGACACTTCTCGGATTACTATAGGGACTTCCAGTGCCTGGCGCATTGGCTCCTGGCTAAAGGCAAAATCTATCAAAACGAGGAATGCCGTCTGTTCCAGCAAGGCATACCGACTTTGCTATGGTCCAAACTCATCCGCCATCTTGAAATCACCCTTCCTTACCATCACCCAGAGGACCCCTATGAGGTAGAGCAAGTCTTTGAAGCTGCCAAATGGGTTCTGAAGGGTACCAACACCGCTACGACTTCGAAAAAGCCGACGACCGCTAACGCTAAGATGCCCACCATTAACACCCCTGCCCCCATACCAACCCCTATCATTAAAAAGGAACCTCTCGACATCGCCGCCGCCGCTATCGTTAACGCTCTCGCATGTATGGAGGAAAAGATGGCTGCATTGACTGCTGGTAACAGCTCTCAGTCCCGCGCCTCTCGACCTCTTAGCGACAGTTGTCACTTCTGCGGCGAAACCAGTCATACAATGGTACAAGGCAATTGCGTTAAGCTCGAAAGCTTCATCAGCCAAGGCAAAATCCGTCGGAACCACGAAGGCAAGGTTGTCCTACTGTCTGGCGCTATGATCACCAATTACATCAGCAAATGGCTCTATATGGAACGTGTCGACGAATGGCACAGGCTCAACCCCAACCAGATTCTTACTGGCCGACTCAGCGCTAATGCTAACCCTGACATGGAACAACTCCAAGGCATGTCCCAGATGTTTATTCACAAGGTCTTGCAACCGGCAACCACTAGCCCAGGAACGTTATCCAGGGAAGAACGCGTCGCTGCCTTAGAACAGGAACTTTACGCTCTACGCCGCCCAGCGGAAGTCTTTGACGGTATCGAGATACCTTGTGCTAAGGGATATCGACCGGTTCCCCCTAAAGCCGCTAATGACTCTGCCGCTACCAGTTCTCCCGCCAGTCCCCCTGTCGCTAACAAACATCCTGCCTCTGCCTCCGCTACCAGTACCGCTAAAGTCCCTGAGCCGCCAGTCGTTAACCATGTTCCCATGGTCAATCCCCCAGTCCACCCCTATTCCGGTATCTCGTCTCGCTACCAGCCTCCAACTAATCGAAACTTTGGCGCTCCTGACAAACGGCCTGACGCTGCTTACCGGAGTACAGCCCCCATCTACGATATCAAACAGTCCAAGCAGGTATTTGACTGGGTTCTTCAGACCAAGCTTACCGTCTCTGTCGGCGAACTCTGCTCCCTCTCTAACAACATCCGGAACCAGTTCAGAAACGCCGTTACTCCTAAATGGACTGCGCCTCCTAACGTCACTGCCTTCCAAGAGTCTACCGATATCGTTGACGACGCTCTGCCCTTCTTTTCCCTAAACGACACCTCCGCTACCAACCCTCCTCTTACCAACGCCGCAAGAGCCCAAGTCACCTCGATCGACCCAGTGGAAGCGTACATCAAGTCGCTACCACCTGGTGAGGAGCCAGTTACGTTAACGGTTGCTCAGGAATCCCAGTCAATCCGGTCCATCATGCTCTTGGTCGATAACCACGAGGAAATCGAAAGTATAGCGGATAGCGGCTCCCAGATCATCTCCATGTCTGCTGAAGTTGCTAACTATCTCGGTATCTCCTACGACCCCAGCATTATCCTGAACATGCAGAGCGCTAACGGTACTATGGACAAATCACTTGGTCTAGCCCATAACGTCCATTGCACTGTTGGTGGTATCACCCTCTACCTTCAGATCCACGTCCTATGCTCGCCCGCTTATGATATCCTGCTCGGTCGCCCCTTTGACGTCCTTACCAAGAGTACCGTCGATACACTTAGCGAAACGGAAACCACGATAACGATAACGGACCCCAATACCGGCCTTCGTCGCACCATCCCTACGTTTCACCGCGGTCAGCACAAGCAACAAAGGGTTCAGCCTAAGTATAGCGCCGGACCACCCCGTTGCTTTTGCCACCATCCCCACAGTTAGCGGCTCTGAGGAAGACTTAGCAGTCATCCTCGACTATGACCACCAAAAGCACTCCATTATAGTGCAATCGCATACCCCGCTCGATTCTGAAATATTAGAAAACCCAAAAACAGTTTCCGACAATCTCTCTCTTGCTTATCTATATGCGACCGCTAGCGACCTTACTGAGACCGTTATCCCGCCGTGCTCTTATTTTGTTTCCCCTAGTCTCTCCGATCCCTCTATTCTTGGCCGAGCATCTGGAATGCTTGATACCATCTCTGCCCCCGTTTACGTTAATGTCCCCTTCCCAGCCGTTTACGCCGCTGCTGAGCCAAAATACAAAGGAGTCCAAGTCAAGAAGAAATACAAACCCGTCGCGTTGAAGACCAAGCCCATCGCTAGCCATGTTAGCGAAGACTTCCGAATCGAACAATATATCCTTGGCGACCCCTTAGCGAACATACCCAAGCTCGATCCTAATCCCCTTCCTTTCTTACCGACTCCCCGCTTTACCGATGACCGCAAAGCAACTTTTGTTAAGGAACACAATACCGGCTTTCTTACGCGAGATGAGCTTAACGTACTCGTCGACCTTGTTGCTAAGCAACAAAACGCGTTCGCTTGGGAAGACTCCGAACGAGGTAGCCTTTGACCCGACTTCTTTCCTCCCATCCGCATACCAACTATCCCTCACGTCCCTTGGGTTCAGCACAACCGACCGATACCGCCAGGCCTCGAAAAGGAAATCTGCGAAATCATCCGTAGCAAGATTCAAGCAGGCGTTTATGAGCCTTCAAACTCCGCTTACCGGTCCCGCTGGTTCTGTGTCTTGAAGAAGAATGGTAAACTTCGTCTCGTCCACAGCCTCAAGCCATTAAACCAAGTCACGATCCATCACTCTGGCGTTCCCCCATTCCCTGACCACGTTGCCGAGTCCTTCGCCGGCCGCATTTGCGGCGCTACCCTCGATCTCTACGTTGGCTACGACGAGCGCCTTATTGATCCTGCCTCCCGCAACTTAACGACTTTCCAGACACCGTTTGGCGCCCTCCGCTTAGTAACGCTCCCAATGGGATGGACTAATGCTGTGCCCATCTTCCACGATGATGTCACCCACATCCTCCAGCCTGAGATCCCCCATAATGCCCTCAGCTTCATCGACGACGTTGGCGTTAAAGGCCTGAAGGACTGGAAACTCGTTAACGGCTCACCCGCTAAGCATCCCAACAATCCCAACATTCGTCTAGCGCTTTGGGAGTTCTTCAAACTCCTGAATTGTGTCCTTCAGCGCATGAAGTACTGTGGTGGCACTTTCTCTGGTCACAAGCTAGTCCTTTGCGCACCAACCTTCAAGATACTTGGTCACGTTTGCACTCCTAGTGGCCGGGTTCCTGATGAAAACCGTTTAGCGCTACTGGACCGCTGGGGCCCTTGTCAGTTGTTAACCGAAGTCCGCGCCTTCCTAGGTACCGTTGGAGTCCTCTGGATGTTCGTTAAGAACTTCGCTCATTGCGCTCATCACCTAACAAAGCTCACCCGTACTGGAGTCCCCTTCGAATTCGGACCCGATCAGCTTAACGCCCAGAAAGACCTCGTCAAGGCCTTACACGACGCTAAACCCCTCGTTCCCATCAATTACGAATCCGAAAATCCCATGATCTTAGCAGTCAACACGTCCTACATAGCGGTCGGTTTCTACCTCTGCCAGTGCACTACTGACAATTGCAAGCAACGTCGCTATAACTGTTTTGGTTCCATCACCCTTAACGAGCGCGAAGCTCACTTCAGTCAACCCAAGCTTGAGCTTTACGGCTTGTATAGAGCCTTGCAGGCGCTACGCATGTACCTCCTAGGCGTTAGGAACCTTATCATCGAAGTTGACGCCCGGTACATTAAAGGTATGCTACAGAACCCTGACATTCAGCCTTCAGCTAGTATGAACCGCTGGATCATGGCTATCCTTATGTTCCACTTCGAGCTTGTACACGTTAAAGGAACCTTCCACGGACCCGACGGACTTTCGCGACAACCGTTACAGCCTACCGACCCTCCCCCAGACGATACCGACAACGACATCTTCGAAGATTGGATTGATCGTATGCACGGATTCATGCACCATGTTCAGTTACCGACCGCCCTCGCCCGCTCCGCCTCTACCATCCCTCGTTTACCACCACTCGCCCATTACCATCCGACTCTAACAACATTCGTTAACAACACCGTTCCTCTTACCGAAATCTTGATTCCACCCGTTACCGACCCCCTTTCCTATGACAACATCCCTCGCTCCCCCAAGGCCCTTTCCGGTGACAAAAGAGTTCAACTCGTCCAGCAGTGGCTTACCAACTTCAAGCGACCGCCAGGCCTTAACGACAAAGCCCTCGCTACCTTCCTTCGCTACGCTAGCGGCTTCTTCCTTGCTAACGGCAAGCTTTGGCGACGCAATCGTAACGGTGAGCACAAGCTCTTCATAGCGGCTGACTCACAACTTCGCATTTTGCACGCTATGCATGATGACCTTGGACATCGCAGTCTGTTTGCTACGAGAGCCGCCCTGCTAGAGCGCTTTTGGTGGCCACAGGTAGCGGCCGATATCGTTTGGTACATTCGCTCGTGCCACATTTGCCAAGTCCACCAAACAACCAAAGTCCTCATACCGCCTACCGTCGCTACCCCCGCCGCCTTATTCAGCAAAATCTATATTGACACCATGTTCATGCCGCCTTCGAACAAGTTCAAGTATATCATCCAAGGACGCTGTTTGCTAATCCATTACCCTGAATTCTGCATGCTCACTCGCAAAAATACCGACGCTATCGCTAAGTGGCTATTCAAAGACATCATCTGCCGCTGGGGCGCCCTTAACAAAATCGTTACCGATAACAGTCCCCCCATCATTAAAGCCGTCGCTTACCTTGCCAAAAAGTACCACATCAACCACATTCGCATATCCGGTTACAACAAACGCGCTAACGGTATCGCCAAACGACCTCACTTTGACATCTGACAAGCCCTCTTCAAAGCCGTTAATGGAGATCAGTCCAAGTGGAGCTCAGCCGCTTACTCTGTCTTCTGGTCAGAACGTGTTACCATCCGCCGCCAAGCGACCTACCTTCAGCCACCTCCCAATTCCCTGTTAACGACTACCGACCTCATCGCCCAATGCGCTATCAACCTCCAACGCAGACAAGCCAATCTCAACCGTTTACACGATACCGTCCTTACCGCCCGCCGGTTAGTGGCTCTCCGTTTCGAACAAGAGCACACCGCTACCATTCGAGACTACAACTTCAAGCAAGGAGACCTAGTATTGATGAGGAATACACACATTGAAGTCACCCATAACAAGAAGATGCGACCTCGATACTTAGGACCGCTAGTGGTAATCTCACGTAACTGTGGAGGCGCTTACATTCTCTGTGAATTAGATGGATCTGTACTCCACTGACCAGTAGCCGACTTTTGCCTAGTCCCCTATTTCGCCCGTGAACACATCCCTCTCCCCAGCCATGCCTTCGACATCGATACCGGCTGTTTAAGAATACTAGAAGAAACCGACTTACTCGATGACAAAGACCCCCTTAATCCCGACGGACCATTAGACAATGCCGCCGAAGAAGATTAGAAAATACCATTTCCACTATACACCCCACTCACCGTTAAACTCCCCGAAAACCTTAACGGCTCTCAATAAGCCTTTATTTCTATTGTTTCGTTTCCCTTTTTCATCTTTACTTACTTCGCTTCTATTCATCATAGACTCTTTCTACCTACGCTTGCCGACATACATGCATACCGTTAAGCCCTCTATTTTTTTTACTCTTTTCAACTTGTCACCACCGCTCCCCACTCGCCTTTCGTTAAGACACAGTCGTTAAGCGACCTTGCACAAGCGCCATGATGGTTTACTGAGCGTTTATCTTTTTCCACCCTTTATTTTTCTTTGGTTTCTTTCGCTTCAATTTTTCACTCCGCCTTTCGTTAAGATGCAGTCGTTAAGCAACGTTGCGCAAGCGCCATGATGATCTACTGAGCGTTCATTTCGAGCCGTTTATTTCTTTCTTGACTTGTCACCTTTCTCCTCTATCCATTCCACTGTTCCCTGGCCGCTATCTTACTGGTCAAACCAGTCTCCAAGAAAAACTGTTCATTTAAAAGACCCCTTAAGGGGGTCAGTCTGCGATAGTAATAAAACAAAACTAAAAAAGAAAAAGATTTTTAGGGCGCGGCAGGGGGGAGATCGTCATCCGAAAGCAACTCCCTGTCCCCCGACTTCCCCCAGAACTCCTCTGTAACCCCCGCCTCTGCCTGCCAAGCGATGAAGGAGTCGCAGTCATCCTGGTAGCGCAACAAAGCCCCCCACGTTCTCGCCAACAGCCGGTAGCGAACTCGCGCCGCTCGCAAGTTGTCCTCCGCCGCTTGCATCTCCCTCCCCATTAACCACTTGACCTCTGCCGCCCTCGCCCAATACCGCTCCAAGTCACCTCTAGGGTTGAATGGGAACGGGACCGGAAGGTCCTCCCCGAGCCACTCGATTTCCTCCTCCTCGATAGTTGGTTGAGGAGGAGTGCCAAACCTCTCCACCTAGCAAATTCCGTTAGCGTTACCGGCCGACCGCTAAAGAAAGAATGAACTCACCAAGTCCCTCGCCTCCACTTCACCTGTCTCGTCCCGCACCTCCACCTCTGCCGCTAACTCCACTGGCTCGGCTTTCAGCTCCGCCTCCTCTGTTACCGTCGCCCTCTCCCCAGTAGGAGTCACCTCACGCACGCCTTCAACCGAACCCTCTTCAACAGACTCCAAACGGCGCCATTTAGAGCTCCTCGCCAGCGTCGGTATCTCCTCGTCGCTCGACTCCACTACCGACCGGCTCCTTACCATCCCCCTCCCCTTGCCAGTTCCCTCTGTAACCGTCCCCTCTTGCCTCATCGGTAGGAGGAGAGTTGCCTTCTTAACGGCGGGCTCCCCGCCACCCGCCGCTATCTCATGCTGCCCCTCCAGATACTGCCTTGCCGCCCATACCAAAGCAGCCCCCTCCGCCTTCTTCCCCTTGTGGCCCCCGCGGCGACCCCATAACGACTTCCCCCGTACCAAACAACCCTTGCTCACCTCGTTACAGCGGTAGCAAGGCAGGTTGCCGGTCGGGTACCAGCAGCCTTCTGGGTTGTTGAGGGCCCAGCAGCCATCGCACTACCAACAGAGACGTTAAGCCAAGACGGTATCCGAGCAAACCAGCAAAAGACTTACTGCCCCCACCCTCTCGCGGAAGGCGGCCCTTGGAGTTGGTGCCACCAGCTTCCTCTCCTTTCTTCGACCAACTAGTTCCCCCGTGCCCGCCCCCGTATCGAGAACTGACGAGGGCAAGCGTCCACGCAGCAATCTTCTGAGCTCCCCATCGTTAAACAACTCGGGAACTGCTATCTCCTCCTTGCTCTCATTGTTGGTTATCGCGGCTGTCTTGCCTTTGCCCTTCGGAGTCTAACAAAGCCGTTAGCGCCTAGCAGTTACAAAGGCCAATGGTTCCCCTTACCGGTTCCTCGTCGCCGTCATCCTCTCCTGCGCGCTCTTTGCCCTTCAAGGACCGCTGTTAATGGCCACCGTTAATACTTTGCTGGCCGAAACAAAACACCAAGCTTACCTTGGGGATTGTCATCATTTGTGGCCTTGTACCGGCCCCCTGTGTTGGAGTCTTCGGAGTTAGCGGTAACGCGGGCAACTCTGCTCCTGCATTACCAGCCAACTCTCCCTGCCGGCTCGAGCCCTCCCCGTGGTCCTCCCTTGTCCTTGTGCCGGCCGACACCATAGGATCCTTGATGGGGTGCTGAAAGAAAAATTGGTCATCAAAAGGGAGTTCCTCGAATAACTAGAAAATACCCTTAACGCCGCCGCTAAGTCATTAGCAGCACCGTTAGCGCTTACCGTCATAGGCACCTCCACAACCTCCTCCACCTCCATTGCCCCAGCTGGCTGCTCACCCTTAACGCAAGCATTAGCTTACTGGCTAAGACGTTAACAAATAGGAAACTCACAAAATGTCTGTCGTACGGCCTCATCCAGGCCTCGTCCTTGTATTGGGCATATATCGCCCGACACTCCTCCCCTACTGCCTCCTGCTCTGCCCAAGTGATGCCGCTGCCGCCGGCCGACTCGAACCAATGCAGATATGTCGATAAAATCGACGTAGCCGCCGCTTGAGGGTTGGTCGCCAGCAGCGCGCGCCCCATCATCAGGACCTTTGGCGCCTTTTCCAGGAAGTCTTGCGCTGCCGCCAGGCATGCAAAAGAAGCGGCGTATCCAAAGAAGGCAGGTGTCGACATGTCCAGAGGTGAGATGACAAAGTCCAAAGGATCGCTGGAGATTATTTATGGTTTTTTTGGTATGGCGCATGGACCAAGATCCCCCGCACGGACCACGCTTAACGATCACGAGACTTTGAGGATTTTCCTTTGACTGGGGACAGTCAGTTTTTCAGTCAAGAGGAGATGATATGCCCCGGTCAGCGCTGGCTGCCCAACACTGACAAGTCGAACCAAGCACGTGACCTCAGCACGTGACCGCTACCAACCGACTGCTAACGACACCAACCGTTACCGACCTTTCCCTTAACGGCCCAGACGACCTTGCGACAATCCACGCCCCTTTCTACGGCCCCTGACATGCATTATCACGTGCAACCGCTACACTTACTACCTCTTACTGGTTGCCCCTTTTATCGCCTTACCCCTGACATGCATTATCACATTATCACATGCGACCGCTACGCTTACTGTCTATTACCAGTTTCCCCTTTTATCTATCACCTTACGTACCTATAAATACTGCCCTGTCAGTAGCTACAAAACATCGAATCGTACCAGAGTCTAGTCCCCACTTCAGACTATGCTTAAGATCTCATTCACGCTCTTGCTTCGTTAACGGCTGATTTGGGTTTACCCAGTCCAGTCTCCTTCGCTCCTCGCGCTCAGCCCGACAGTATTATTGGACTAGCACTCGTCGCCTTCGTTAAGCACCATATGGGTGCCCTCGCTTCGCTTTCGTCAAGCATCATACGGGTGCCCTCATTTTGCCCTCGTTAAACGCTAGCGCTTATGGCTAGCGGCTCGTATATTTCTGTTAACTCTTCCGTTATTCCTTAACAACCGTTTGGGTCTTTGACAGATTTCTCACTTAGCAACGATTTGGCGCAGACACTAGCAGCCACACCGTTATCTCTTACCACTCTCTCACACTTCCTTACCGACTCCGACCCTACTTCTCCTTACCGGGTTTCTGGGACTTTGCTTGACTCCTCTCACACACACACATACTTGCTAAGCTATCCCTATCTAGCTGGTCTTGTTGGTTGTTTCCTGCACGGCAGCTAGGCGGCAAGTCAGCACATCACCGAGCAGCATATTCCTTTTTCTGGTTATCATTGTTAACAGCACAGTCCGCTAAGAGATATTCGAGCTTGCAGAAGTACTGGGCAAGCTCTTGTGGGCAACTCTCATCCCATTTAGGTGTGGTAGAGTTGTTGCGGGGTAGCATATGGCGGGAAAGATGGGCATCACCCATGGCAGTAGAGCTAACAGGTGTTAGTAAGGGTGTGGTGTATTGAACTGGGGAATAGGGATCGGGGGATAACGGTGGTAGTGGTGCATCAAGGAAGTTGTTGATGTAGTGGCTGGGGAAGTTCTCTAAGAGTTTGTTAATGTCAAGAAGTTCCCTAGCAGTAGCAAGTTCCTCTTCAAGGTTACAAGGCAGAGTCGTTAAAGGTGTTAACGGCGATGGAGGGGGAATGTCAAAAGGGATAACAGGGAGTGAAGATTCGGTAATAAGACATAAGCAGTTTTCAGCCTGGAGGTGAGTTTCCAGTGGAATTTTGCTATAGAACCCCTCGCGGTGGGCTCCAAAATAATGTGCTGACTTGCCACCTAGCTGCCGTGCAGGAAACAACCAACAAGACCAACTAGATAGGGTAGCTGGCAAGTAGTAGTGTTACGTGTTTGTGAGAGGAGTCAAGCAAAGTCCCAGAAACCTGGTAAGGAGTTGTGAGGTTGGGGTTGGTAAGGAAGTGAGAGGCAACGGTAAGAGATAATGGTGTGGCCATTAGTGTTGCTACCAAATCACAGTGGTTTTGAGAGATCTGTGAGATTGACCTGGAAGGTCGTTAAGAGGTTACAGTGGAGTTAACGGGAATATATGAGTCGCTAGCCATAGGTGCTAGCATTAACAAAGGCTTGATGAGGGCACCCGTATGGTGCTTAACAAAGGCGAAATGAGGGCGCCTGTATGGAATGTAATGAAGGCAACGAGTGCTAAGTTTAACAACACTGTTAAGCTGAGTGAGAGAACGGGAGGAGACTGGACTGGGTAAACCCAAATCAGCCGGTAGCGAAGCAAGAGCGAGAAAGAGATCTGAAGCATAGTCTGAAACGGGGACTAGACTCTGGTATGATTTGATGTGTCTTTTAGCTACTGACAGGGCAGTATTTATAAGTACGTAAGGTAATAAAAGGGGAATCCAGTAAGAGATAGTAAGCATAGCAGTTGCATGTGGTAGCACATGTTGGGGGCCGTTATTGAATAGGAAAATTGTAAGCAATATGAGAAAATTGTAAGTAGATTGAGAAGGGAAATTGTGAGTGAAAAATTGTAAGTGAAAATAATTTTACAATCTTTGGGGCATTGGTAACACAGTTACAATCAATTGTCGGCTGCTGGTCGGGGGCTGTAGAGGGGGCTGGATTGTCAAAGGTCAGCTTGGTCATTAAAGTGGTGGTTGGTAATGGTCGGTGTCGTTAGCAGTTGGTTGGTAGTGGTCATGTGCTGATGTCATGTGCTTGGTTCGATTTGTCAGTGTTGGGCAGCCACTGCTAACTGGGTCGTATCAATGTCTGCTACCTGTCTGCTGATAAGTGGGATGCACTCATCATGGAGCTCTTGGCGACCAAGGATGTGACGGGCATGCCCTCCCTGGAGGTGGCAGATAGGGTGTCAGAGGCTGAGGAAGAGGATACACTGGAGGATTTTTAGTGTTGCAGTGGATGGACTATACACCTCCACTGCTCAACTTCAACCATTTTGCATGTCTTTCTGTAGAATCCCCAAATATAACTCCCATTGTTGATTCTTTGGTATGCAGATCTGTTGAGACCTCCACAGACATACTACCCCCTCTTCCTCCAGCACCCACTGGACCTCCTCCTCCTCTCCAAGGAACATCCCTAGTTGGGAGTGGCAACTTCTATGTCAATACATTGTGGCCTCCATTCCATCCACTACCTCTCTCTCTCTTGAGGTAGAGCTAGAGGATACTGACACACAGCATACACAGTGTCCAGGCTCTGCTGGATAGTGGAGCCACCAGACTCTTCATGGATGCTGTGTTTGTCGAGCGGCATCAGCTGACCACCCAACCACTGACCTGACCCATCCCTGTATACAACATTGATGGTACTCTCAATGAAGCTGGCTCCATCTGGTGTGTGATGGATTGCATCCTCCACTATCGCAACCATGTGGAGTGGGCAGTGTTTGCCGTTACCAGTCTTGGGAAGCAGGACATGATTCTAGGTTACACCTGGCTGTGTCTACATAATTTAGATATTGACTGGTCTACAAGGGAGGTCAAAATGAGTTGGTGTTCACATTAGTGCTCCACATGCATGGAGGAAGCCAGATCAGAGCATTGTGCCCGTGTCTGGGAGCAAGCTGCAGTCTGAGCCTGTCAATGGGGTCCCCTGCCCTACTCTGACCTGGACCTGTTGGACCCTCTTCCCTTAGCATAACCCTAACCCTAAGAGGAGACCCCAAATTGGAACAGGCTAGTGGTAGTGACTTGCAGGGAACTCTGGAGCCTGATACTCCAGATGAAGTCATTGAGGAAGGCAATCGGGATCAGAAATGTAGACACAATATGGAAAGGATATATACAGGAGAAAGAGGAAAAGAAAAGAAAGGGGGAAAATGAAAATGAATTGGTAGGCTAAGGGGTTGTCCCCTTACATCACCCCCCTCCTAGGGTGCAGCACCTTGATGCACTTGACTGTGGCATGGCCAAACAGACTGAAAGAGCACTGGCAAAAGAGTGTAAGGCCCTAAATGAGCTTGGGAGCATCTGGATGTTGTTCATAGAATTCCTTTACTTAGAGGGGAGCTCTAACACCCTTAGCTGGTTCCTAAGATGTGTCTTTGTAGCCATAACCCTTCCACTTTACCTAGTACTGAAGCTTGTGATAGAAGATGTGGCTGTCCAGAATTGCCTTCACCTCATATTGCTCTTCATTGTCCATAATCACTGGCAGAAGCAGGGAGTTTACCCACTAACTCGGAATTGGATTAGTGACCATGGGATGCAGCCTGACCACATGAAAGACTGGGTGGATACTTTGCATTGCCTGGGGTAGCTGCAGGCAGTATGCTAACTCCCCACCATGTGCTCAACCATGTATGGGCCTAGGAATTTGTGGGAGAGCTTGTTGGATGAGCATGTTGTCTGGATGTCTTTGGCATCTAGATAAACCTTGTCTTCTGGGAGATATTCTGGTGCTGGAATCTAATGCTGGTAATAGTACCAGGCCATGTCATCCTTAGCCTTGGCTAGTGCTGCCTTGGCCTCCTCCTGTGCCTTCTTCATGCAGCTGACAAATTTGTTCACTGACTCATTCTTGGAGAGGCATTGGCATGGTTCAAAGCCCATGTGAGGGTGGCATCCAGTGTCCAGCATGAAGGGGGTGACCTGCATTGTGGTGAAGTTCTTGACATTGTATAAGACAACTAAGACACAGAGTTTGGGGCTTCCAACACAATGAACTAACTAGCACATGTAGTATGGATGTTTTTAATATAAATTTTTAATTGGTTTGATAAGTGGTCTAATGACTCTTTACTGAGGTATCAATAAGATTGGCCTAAGGTCTCCACACCCTGAGGAGCCAGAGCCACACTCTATCCAACCTGCCTTCCCTCCTCTATCATCTTCCTTTTTATATCTCCTCCTCTGTGCATAGACCACCTGTCCAAGCATTCATTATGAATGCTACAGAATTGTTTTACTCTTGTTTCTTCTTTGGGCATCACCCAGATCATGTTCTGGGTGATTGCATCATTTTATTTGACCTTTCAACCTGTCACTTATCCTGCCTATGAAGTTTTACTCCCTCCTTTATGCCTTGTTTTTCCTCTTGTTCTAGCATACTTTGTTTCTCCTCTCTTCTCCTACACCTTCCTCTACCTCTGCAGACATGTTCCTGTTGTCCTCCAGTTATTTCAGTCCTGGCTTTGGTTACTCTGGCCCTGATTTTAGTTTCCAACACCACCTAATTAATTTAAAACCTCAATCACTTCTCCAGTGATTTCCTTTTCTCTTGCCACATTGACATTTCCATTTTGCACCTTTCAACACCACACACTTTTCCTTGTTGCCACCAAACTCATCTGCCACTGCTCAACAATCTATTTTCAACTATGGTGCACCTTTTATTGGTGTGTTCTTTCTCCTATTATATTTTGGCTATTTGGATCATATTTGGTCACTGTGTTCATGCATTTATTTAACTTGTCATTCCTCCTGTCACCAAAATTCCTTCTCTACCACTCCTTGTTGCTTCAACAGTCCATTTGGCATGTTTCTCACTCTCTTTTATCTGCTCTGCCCTTGTTTTCTTTCATGTACAATGCTTGTACTTGTAGTTTGTTAGCCTGTGTTTAATATTATTATTTTGTCTCTGTGTCATGCCTTGAGCACCACACATCATATCATTTACCCCCAACCAAAATATTGACTGTCCTCAGTTGTTGCCACAATATACAGTCCCTGTTTGCTGTTCCTGAAGTTATTTCTCTAGTTTCCTGGTTACAGTGCACAGACCACTCTCTTTTTCATAAAAGCTGAGTGTTTTGCATATCCTCATTCTCCTACTTCCTTGTGTCTCCTCTCACTGGTCCCTAATCTCCTTCTCCTAAGGATGTGATTATTGTTATGCATGACCTTCTCTATCACCACTCAGACAACAGCATTGCTTTTATTAAGCATGTGCCTTCATTTTTGGATGCTCTTATCTGCCTTCTCCAGGAAGCCTATGCCCTCTCTACTTATACTCAGTCTGCCTGCCACATTGCCCAGGCTGAGTTGGTATATTCCTCCATTATACTCCCTTCTTCCTTGTTTTAATAACCTCTCATCCTTAGAATTTTGCTGACCAATCCTGGTTCAATCAAGTTGCAGATCAAGCTATTCTGTTTGCACCTTTGTCTGGCTTTCAGAACATTGTAGACCACAGCTTAGAGTGTCATTCCTCTCCTGTAAAGCACTGGAATGACTTTGTTGATAGTGTCTTGTCTGTTATGAAAGCTCAGTGCTTGGCTGCTTAAGAAAAAGCTGCCCTGGAGGCCAGAAAGGTATGTATTTTCCTATCTCTCTAACTCATCTCACTCTTCTCTTCTCCTAGAAACCCATCCACCATGTCCACAGCTGCAAACAGGATACTGACTCTGATGTGGAGATGATTAGTACAACTCCTATCAGTTCTTTGAAATGCAAATCTGATGTGAGTTTTCCTATGCTCTACCAGACCACACCCTTGCTCATATACTCCACCAGCTTGATTTCATGTCCTTTGTTTCTCAGACCAACACTTCTACTGCTCCTATTGCCAAGAAAGTCAAGCCCCTTACTGCTGCATGTATGTTGCTTCTGAGCTCTGTTGTCTTTTTCTTTACTGACTCCTTTTTAGCCAGTTTCAAGCCAGGCATCCCTTTGCCTTGTCCCTTATCAAGGATGTGGACACCTTCCTTTTCTCTACTGTCACAGAGCCCAAGGACGCACTGCAAGATTATGCCCAGGTCCTTAAGCAGACTGCTCAGACTCAGCTCTTTTCCCTTAACATCACTTATCAAACTGTTAAGCAGCTACTTGACTGCTATGAAGCTGTCCAGGCACTTCTTGCTTCCCTGGAGAAGATTGATGCCAAGGTTCCCCTCAACAAGCTCCTCCCATGCACAAGGTAATGTCTGCTTACCCTTCCACTCTTTCCTTGTTTATCCATTTTTCTAGACTTCTCCTGTTTCTGATGCTAGCACTGAAGTTGAAGCTTCAACCCCTGCTCCTCAGCCTACTGATGAGGTGAAGGCTGCCATTGAAGCTGCTCTTTAGAGTAGCCTTAGTCTAGCCTGTACTTGCCAGAATAATCTAATCCCTTCTTTGTTTTCTGCCTTTCTGACTTTTGCCTCCTACTTCTCCTTAAAGATAATCCTGCCTCTTCTTCTCCACTGTCTCATTCTTCCTCCCCTATTTCTTTGTCCTGTATATAGATGTTCTCCTCTAAGTCTTCATTGCTAAGTTCCTGTAACTTGGATGGACTTATGTCTATCCATTCTTCTATCCCTTTTGGCAGCTCAATTCTTTTCCTAGTCTTGTATAGCACCACTATAAAGGCAGCTACATACTCATGTCAGACTGATCTGTCCAACTCTGCTACCACATAGTTCCCTCCTCTTGTCCTTGTCAAAACCACAATAGGCCCTAGATATCATGCACAGATTTTACTGCTCAGGGATTTAGCACTTTGTGTATCTCTGACTAATACCAGGTCTTGTGGCCAAAACACATAGTTCTTTATTGACACCTCATGTTCCCTCACATACCTTTCAGTCCATGCCAGCTTCTCCTTGCTAATCCTAGTTCTCATCTCCTCCACATGCTAACTGTGTTTGGCCAATGCCTGTGCCTGCAAGCCAATCAACTCTTCAGTTGAGATTGGTCCTTCTAGCCATTCAATCAACCATATTGCCTCAACCAAATCTAGAGGCAATATAGGATGGGCCCCTCCTACCTTGAAGAATGGTGAGCACCCAAACTGTTTCCTTACAGTAATCCTGTCACACCACATGACATGATAGAAAAACCAGTACCACTTAGATTGGTCACATGCCTTGTACAAAGCCTGTTGCACATCCCAGTGTGGCAATTCTATCCTGTCATTGGCTCTTGAATTATATGGTACAATGGTGATCCCTTGGATTCCATATTTCTTTTCCAGCCATTCTATCACTTTCTTGAACTGCCCTGCAATATCTGTGATGATATTGCATATACAGCCTCAGCAACATATAACCTCTTCAAACAGCTATTGTTCAATCAGCTTGTGATTGTCCTGTTTCAAAGGTTTCTCTTCCATCTAAGATGTCAATGCATATTGTCCATGCACAATGTACTTACAACCATTCGATGTGGGAGTCATGTGCATAGTATCAATATGAATGGTCTCAAAGATGGATGGAGTGTAACTCACAGTGGGTTCCCTTATCAACACTGTTTTCTGCCTAATCTGGCATGAGTGGCAGGTATCAACATACTACTTAGCATCTGCCTCCATCTCTGACCACTAAAATCTATCCTCTAACAATGCCTTAGTGTCATGACCCCATCAACTCCGGACCCTCATATGCTGCTCCGACTCCGGCACACACCCCCCCCACTCCCCACACCTCTGGGGCCACCAATGACCTCACTATGCAGCACCGGCAACACCCTCAGCCATCTCCGGACAGACCCCCGGGCATCACCAAACCTCCGGCATCTCAGCTGACACGTCACCCTGAGGCTTCCCTGTCCTCAGATATATCCAAACCACCAGCACCCCGGCCATCACATAACATTCCTCCTACAAACTGTTGGCACATCACCAGGCTCCAGACCCGCCCCTGGGATGCTATCGCGCACCATGAGACCCGTTCTATGCAGGGCAGCCGTGGTCTGCACCAACATGCCCCGACAAGATGTCATGACCCCAGGGCCAAGAGCTTGTCCTGGGACTTAGCCGGAGAATAATCAGATGCCACTGTCCTGGGCTGGGACCCTGTCCCGGGACTTAGCGGGAGGGTAATATTTAAATTGTAGGGTAGCATATGAGTCAGTAGTCTTGATAATCACCATAGTCTTTGTTTCTGTTCCGGTCTAGTTTTGTGCCTTTCTCTCTCTTGTCTCGTCTCTCATATCTCATCTCCGCGCCTTGTACTTCTGCTCCATGACTCATATTCCTATTCCGTATCTCTTCCTCTATCTCTCTATCTCCTGTCTTGTATCTTTTCCTTTCTATCTCTATCTCCAGTTCCATATCTCTTATCATCTCCCAATTTCCTAATCAATCTATCTCCTATCTGTTCCATACCCATCTCTACCAATTTCCACACTTATCTCCATCTCCAATTGGTCTTATCTTTCCCATCCTCCCTTGCCTCTCCACTAAAAACTCCATTGTGAACCTGTGCTCCTTGACCCGGAGCACTCCCCCCTTTGCACACATCACTACTCATACCCCAGAGCATCCGGACCTCATCCCAGGCCACTCGTAGTTGCACCGGAGCTTCCAATAAGCCCTGGACTTGTACTTAGCCTCCCAAGCTTGCCTAGTAAGGACTTGCCAGTGTAGCTGAGCCTCTGTCATCAGTGGGACCTGACATAATATCAAGACTCTACCTTACCCCATACTCGATGGCTATATACACATAAGCCTACAACCCCGCAGGGTATGACTTCTACAGCCAGCCCATCCCCAAGGCCCAGTATGCCACCAACTCCCCCTACACCCCTTACCCTGCACCTTCCATCAAACACTATCCCACCCTACCCCCATGTCACTGGGCCCCAGACCCAAACACCATACCATATGGACCCTCCATCAGCCAGGGTCTACCCCTGGACTGGTGCTACAACCCTGGACCAACCCATTCAGGAGCGTACCCTCAAACCCTACCTGGCGGGTTGCCCAAAACTCTGCCCAACACTTGGGGCCCTGCCAGCGCTGCATTCTTTGCTCTGGGACCCTACTTTCCCTACCCAGCCCCAGTCCAAGAACCCCCCAAAACCATCCACCCCCAACACCCCCGACCCACTGCGGCCCCTCCGGTGTGCACCCCATCTTTCCCTCTCGCATGCCAGCAACGGGTTGAGGCCTATGTCCAGCAGTGCAATGACATCCTGCACTTGCTGTGCATCACCCCGGTGGCCTTCTCCAAACGTACAAGGGCCCTCCTTATCAGTCTAGGACAACTCAACATCTTCAGCACCCTGGAGCAGTGGGCTGACCATCTCCTTGACTTTCACAAGAAGTACCAGAAGGGCAATCTCCCCGACAACGTCGCTAACACTCTTTGGGTGAATGTGGCCCTCCGGGCTGAACTCCTGGCCCTTGTCAACAAAATCTACACCAGCCCCACACCCAGATGCTTTGAGGACCCCGTTGACCCCGCCCACTCTTTCCACATGCAGCAGGAGGAACCAAGCCAGCCCTGGAACCAAGCTCCACCTCTGGCCCTATGTCAGCAGCGGGAACTCGATGCCGCCTCTGCAACCTTCCAATCCCTGAACCCGGAAGGGGGTCTCTTCGACCAACCTGCTGCCCGCACCATTGGCCTCTCATCACATGCTAGGGCCCACTCAGTCCCCAGCATCTTTTGCACCTGGCCCCAGCCAGAGCCAACTGGACCTCCCTGTCATGACTCTGCCAACTCTGGATCCTCATACGCTGCTCTGACCCCAGCACACACTTCCCCCCACTCCCCACACCTTCGGGGCACTCACAATGCTGCACCGACAACACCCTCGGCCATCTCCAGACAAACCCCCGGGCATCACCGAACTCTGGCATCTTGGCTGACATGTCACCCATCTCCAGACAAACCCCCGGGCATCACCGAACTCCGGCATCTTGGCTGACATGTCACCCCAAGACTTCCCTGTCACTGGATACATTTGAACCCCTGGCATCCTGGCCATCATGTAACATTCCTCCTGTGAACCGTCGGCATGTCACTAGGCCATCTGCTTCTGTGGCATTGACGGGCCCCACTACCGCGCACCATGACCACCAACCTGCCCTATGCAAGACAGCCGCAGCCCACACCAACATGCCCTGACAACTACCATGACCCTGGGGCTGAGTACCTGCCTCGGGACTTAGCCAGAGGATAATCAGATGCTACGGTCCCGGGCTGCAGGACTTTGCAGGAAGGTAAGATATAAACCGTAGAATAGCATACAAGTCGGTAGTCTTGATATTCACCATAGTTCTCCATAGTCTCTGATTCCGTTCTGGTCTAGTTTTGTGTCTTCATCTCTCTCTCATCTTGTCTCTCATATCTCATCTCCGTGCCTCGTACTTCTGTTCTGTGACTCGTATTTCTGTTCCGTATCTCCCCTCTATCTCTCTACTTCCTGTCTTGTATCTTTCCTCTCTATCTCTATCTCCTGTTCCGTATCTCTTATTG
The DNA here is from genome assembly GCA_003313055.1 of Termitomyces sp. MG145. Taxonomy (NCBI): domain Eukaryota; kingdom Fungi; phylum Basidiomycota; class Agaricomycetes; order Agaricales; family Lyophyllaceae; genus Termitomyces; species Termitomyces sp. MG145. The sequence goes on along the minus strand of QGOB01001016.1, from coordinate 307 downwards.
TCTCCTAGTTTCCTGATCAATCTATCTCCTATCTGTTCCATATCTATCCCTATCTACTTCCAAACCTATTTCCACTCCCCAATCAATACAATCTTCCCGTTCCCGTTTCCCCCTCCACTAAAAGCCCCAATCCCCTGAACTTGTGCTTTTCAACCTGGAGCACCCTTGCCCTTGCGCGCATCACTACTCATACCCCGGAGCATCTGGACTTCACCCCAGGCCACTTGTAGTTGTACTGGAGCTCCCGAGAAGCCCTGGACCTGTACTTGGCCTCCCGAGCTCACCTAGTAAGGACTTGCCAGTGTAG